>JANHJO010005069.1:0-15354 GCA_032468235.1 Pseudoxyrhopus heterurus | reverse complement strand
TTGTAAACCGCTTAGAGAGGGTTGCAAGCCCTGATAGGCGGTATATAAATACAGTGCTATTGCTATTGCTATTTTCAAATCTCAGTATGTACAACGATGTATAGCCCTTTGTTTCAGCCAGTTTCAAATCTGTAACATCTTTGCTTGAGAAATACAGCTGGTCTTCAATTTACAACCACAATTGGGACCAGAATCTTAGTCACTGAATGAAGAGGTTGTTAAGCAAGATGTCCACATGGCTGATTGAATACAGTTCTGCTTTGCCAATTACAGTCATTAAGCAAACAGAACAAAAGAGCTTCTCTGGCAAAGGAGGACAGGCAGCTCTTCCCTGTGAATGGAAGGAAGCTCCTGGGCTGGCCTGGAGAAACAAAGCCCAGATCTTTGGGATCCAGGCTTCATTTCTCCACTCCAGTGCAGAAGTTCGCCTCCCGTCTATAGAAGGGAACTTCTGTGGCAGGTTGCAGAAAATAAACTTTGCTCTCAAAATCCTAGCTTTGTTTCTGCAGCCCAGGGAAGGATTTCTGCCTTTTGTGGATGGGGGGAAATCCTGTGGCAACAGCTTGCAACCTTCCCTGCCAGTTTCCCCACTGATTTTCTGGAAAAGCCAGCAGAGAAGATTGCAAATGATCTTCTCATGATCACAAGCTGCTTGGCAACCAATTGTAAATGCAAACAGGTTGCCAAGCCCCCAGATCACACATACATGCTAGTGTGTGTGCGTGCAACTTTTTACTCTTTTATTAACCTTTCCAAGCTGCCATAACTCATTAAGCAATCTGCCATAATTCAAGGACTATCTGTAGTGCAAACAAGGCCACAGGTGTTTTCAAAGAGGAGATCAAAAAAAGAAAAGATGGCAGTCACAACCAGGTGACCAAAGCCCTTGACTTTTTTTTTTTTTTAGTCCCTCCTTGCAGACATTCCTGGCAAGATCTGTGTTATGAACAAGACTGCTGTGTCAGAGAAGGGCCTCTTCAGTCTGGATTGGCAGTGCAGCCACAAGCCTTTTGCCTACATGAGGCAAAGAAGAAAACAATGTCCATCTCCTTCTCCCTGTGCAAAAGTCAGTCAAATTAGCATCGAATCTCTCTTCAACAGTTTCACAGCACAACTCAAGGAGGAAATGGCAGTGTACGGGGCACACAGCTCCCTCTCCTTTTAACACTTCACTGCTGCCCTTCAAGACCTGTATCTACTGCATTTGTTTCCCTCCTTCGTCTCCGAAAAATGAGAACATGCTTCTTTTTTTCTTCCCTGCAATTTTGATTCCCTTTCGGATAAACAGTTGTAATATCAAACCAAGTCTATACAGAATGGTGATTAAAGACAGTGAAAGTTTAATTTCAACTCTTCAACCACTGCCATAGTTGGAACTTGCAGGGCCTTAGTACTGGATCTACTTAATATTTGAATAGGGAGCATCTATAAGCACATTTTGAAATGCTTAATGCTCTTTTTTTCTCCATGTCTGCAGTGAGATCACCTGCCCTTCGCCCAGCACAGCATGAAACACCCCCAAAGAGGCATCTTATCACTCCAGTGCCTGGTGAGTTTTTCTGTTGCTTCCTTTTCACCCTCCTGTCCCTCAGGCCAGTTAACCTATAACTGTAACACAAGAGTTTAAATTCTAGATTTGAAGAAAATTATACAGATGTAATGTATGTCCACAACTTTAAATGTGCACACTTCATCTCAAACACTGCATTTGTATGTATGCAGGATAATATTTTTAATAACTGGATTTATAAAATAAAAAGGAAGATGGGAGATGTGAACAATGTGACTCTGCCACTTAAAAATAATTCAAAGAACCATTAATTTGACAGAAATAGTGTTGAATCAAAGTACTATTGGCATATCAGGTATAAGCTGGCAATACTACCTACCAAATAAGTCACAAGGGAGGTGATCTGAATTTGATTAGTTAGGAGAACTAACAGACACACACACACACACACACACACACACACACACACGGCAACATGCTTATATGTCCAATATCTGGAGCCAAATTTTCACTCCGAGACCTACACAACAGAAACACTCATTTCAAGCAGCAGATACTTGACATGTTCTCCTCTGTAATTTTCATAATATTGAGAGGAAAAGGAAATGATAATTATCTTATCTTGTAAATCTGGTTACAGATTTCAGGGGTAGTTTTCTTCTGAAACCAGTGATGACCAACAAGGCAAATGGGGAGGAGGAACATAAGGAGATGCTGAAGGATGCGATGGAAAGGCTGAAGCTCTCTCCCAGACATGGACAGACTCAACCTCAAAACTATACTCCTCTTGCTGATGTGCCAGTGGATTCCTATATTCCCAACAGGGTCTCTTCCTCAGTGAGCAGTGGCAAAGAACCCCAATGGAGTCTAACTAAACCTACAAAATCCTCAATGAGCTCCCTACACACTGTATCCTCTCAGGTGCAATGCCTGGAGCATGGAGATGGACAACCTGGCAGAGAGACGCCTCCTTCTTCAAAATCGAGCCATAGGCAGGCTGTAGAATGGGGACCACATGGGGAAATCTTGCCTGCCAGTGATACCCTCTATTCTGTTATTAATCGACCACGCAGAGCTAGGCCCCTGCTGTCACAGCTCTTCAAGGAAACCTCAGCTACTAGCAAGGTAATGAAAGCAGAAATGGGAGATGAGTTCCCAGAGAACCTGCTCCAAAATGGCCCCAATGACAAGGAGGAGGAATATGAACTGGTGACTGTCAGCCTATCCAAGAACAAGCAATCTCTGGGTAAGCAGAGCTCTCTAAATTGAAATGAAGAGAAACAGACCTATTGCTCGGCAGAGTGACAAGCAAATCATATTTGGTGTCATGACTGGGTAGCAAATTGTGAGCTATTACACTGGTGACAATTGCATTTGTTTTTACTTTTCAGGGACTTCTCTGCTTTTCTGCCTCATGTGCCAAAATAACTTGAGCAATACTTCTTTAGTAGTCAAAGATGGAACATGGGGGAAAATGAACAGGGAAGAAAAGGAAAGAATGAAAGTAGAATGAAAGTAGAACAGCTTCAGGGAGAGAAAGTGTGACTCTTCTGATGAGAAAGTATGAGAAGATAATCTCCTAATACAAATATATGGGAAGTGGATGTAAGGAAAGGCAATGTGGAGATTGCTGAGATAAAGTGTAAAAAGGTTTACAAAATGATAACAGAGGCATGTGGAATTTTGTATAAGGAATACTGGGCAGCCTAGTGGCCCATTGAGCCATCCTGTGAGAGAAATGAAGTACAGTAACCAGAAGGAACATTAAATATTGTTTTTACACTAATACTGGATGGTATCATGATCATGTAAGAAGTGTGTTGTTGTTGTTGTTGTTGTTAGTTGTGAAGTTGTGTCCGACCCATCGTGACACCATGGACAATGTTCCTCCAGGCCTTCCTGTCCTGTACCGTCCCCCAGAGTCCATTTAAGCTAGCACCGACTGCTTCAGTGACTCCATCCAGCCACCTCATTCTCTGTCGTCCCATTCTTCTTTTGCCCTCAATCATTCCCAGCATTAGGCTCTTCTCCAGTGAGTCCTTCCTTCTCATGAGGTGGCCAAAGTATTTGAGTTTCATCTTAAGGATCAGCTTTCATAGTAGCTCTTGCCTGATTCTGTACTTCACTTTAATAGAAGTGTAGACAGAATCTGAAATTTGGAATCAACAAAGAATCTGAAGAAGGCCATCCCTCTTTGATGCAGGATTCCATTAAAATTGTGTCTCTTTAATGGCCTAAAACAGCAGTTCTCAATGTGTGATCTGGAATTTCTGGGGGTTCCCAGTATCTTTTCATGCGGCTCCTGAAGTCAAATATTTTAAAATTTCTCTGTTTTAATTTCTAATGCAATAAATATCAATAGATATAACACACGTAGACCAAAGCTCTTTAGGAACCACAGCCATTTTCTTAATGTGAAGGGGTCCTGAGACCAACATGTTTGGGAACAACTGGCGTAAAGGACCTTCCAAGCTCTGAGACAAGGCTGTCCTATCTGATTGGGAAAGAAAGCTCTTAAACATGAAATAATAGACTAGAGTTCTCCACTTAATAGGAAGATAGTTTCAATATACAGTATTTATTAGTGATGGTGGGGCAAATTATTTCATTTTAACTTCTCTTAATCCCATTCTAGACCCATGCTCAAGGAGGAAAAAAAGTGGTACAGACCGATGGATGGAGAAATGGATCTGTAGAAGAAAGACTGGAGTATGCCCTTGTTAAGGTACATTTACCTGTTTGATGAGCTAAAATTTGCTCCATTGCCTCTTTGACTAGGTTTAATCCTAAGGGGAAAAGTTGCTGGACAGTACCAGTCCAAATCTGTTATGCTATCAGGGTTCAGCTTTCCAGGATTTGTTCCTGATGAATTGAGAAATACAGTGCGCTTCCAATGGCTTATTTGGGATCTCAATCGGCAGAACTTCTCTTGAATAAAATAAAATAAAAATAAATGCCCATTCACATTTCTTATGTGAATAGATCTAAATGTGTACATTTGTAACAAATTTAGTTCTAGAACAGAGTTCTTCCAAGTTTGGCAATTTAAGATGGGTGGACCTCCACTCCCAGAATTCTGAACATGTGACCTGGCGGGGTAATTCTGGGAGTGGAAATCCACGTACGGTATCTTAAAGGCACCAAGCTTGAAAAATGTTGTGAACTTTCTTCACAGGCTTCAATTTAGAATCCCCTTCAAAACATCAACACCTTGCAATGAAAAATGGAGGTTCACTTGAGACAAGGCTGTAACAACTTCTTGCTACAGCTGGCTTGAAACTAGTTGCTGTTAATTGCACTTAGTACATGGGTGTCAAACTCGCAGCATCACATTGCCATCATGTGACGTATCGTGACGTTTTTCCTCTTTGCGGACTGGGATGGGCGTGGCCTACACGTGACGCATCAGGCTCACAGGCCACCAGTTTGACACCCCTGACGTAGCAGATCAGAAGCTGCCAATATGAAAAGGGAGGTGTAATTTTGAATACTTCAAGAACAGCCAGTCTATTTTAAAACTTAACTCAGAGATCCTGTGTGGAATACCCACAGACAATTTTGGGAAGTGAGATAATGAGGAGGCCTCCTGCTGGCGAATGCTTTTCTTCTGTTCTTTTGCCAGGCTCCTTCAGGATTTTTTTAGAAAGAGGTTAAAACATTGCCCCTCATGCTTTCAACATGAATCAATATTACTCGCATGTTTTATTTCTCTTGTTTTTTTTTTTTACTTTATTCTGTAGGTTTACTTTTGAATTCAGCTTTTGGTATAATTAGCCTATTTTAACACCCTTGAATTACTACAGTCTCTTTTTTGTAGGTTGCTCTCGAGGGCCCCCGTTTTGTAAAATGCAATAGATAAATGATGCTTATTGTGGGAAGATATATACCACTTTAATGTCCAGATGGTTGCTTTTTTCCCCAGGGCATTGAGAAATATGTGATTGAGGATACCGAAGAGGCTAGACAAAACAAAGAGAGGTATCCCAGACCCCTGAATATAATTGAGAGGCCCCTGATGAATGGCATGAAAATAGTTGGTGATCTTTTTGGAGCTGGCAAGATGTTTCTTCCTCAGGTAAAGAAGAAGTTTCCATTAGCCTATCACAATTTAGCTGTGTAATTAAACATTACACCAATGCTTTCTTTGGCTTGAGGGAGGATCAAGGTCCACTTCTTAGCACTTCAGGATGTTGTAATAGAATATAGGAGATTGCCTTATATCAAGCCAAACAATTTGTCCATTTTACCTCAGTACAATTTACTCTCATAGGCAGCAGCTTTCTAGAGGCAGTAGTGGCTTACACAGACACATACACATTTTCATATCCCAAGTTTCATTAGTTAAGTGTAATGGAAAAGACATTTCTGTACAGTGAAAGAATTCTGACCCCAGGAAACTGGTTGAAGTATCAGAAGTAAAGAGGCTCACAGTCCTTCCACTGAAATACCTATTTTTCTTTAATTGAGAACTGGGAGTGGGAACAAATTCTTTGTATGTCTAATCACACTTGGACAAATGAAGTATTCTATATGAATGTGATGTATTGGAAGCATTTCTCTAAAATGGCAGAAAATGGAGAAACTGGTAAAGGAGTTGCTTAGAAGTTACTAAGTTACTTAGTTGGTATTTATTGATAATTTTCTGTTTTGGGGGCCTGGTATGGTTTGCTTTCAGATTAATTCATTGGTTGCTATAATCTTGAATAAACTTTTGAACACTCTCATGGGTCTTTTTCTGAATCTGAATATACAGGTGATTAAATCTGCTAGAGTTATGAAGAAAGCAGTGGGTCATCTTATCCCATTCATGGAGAAGGAAAGAGAAGAATTACGTGCGTTGTCTGGTAGCACGGAAGAAGATGTGAGTTTGCAGCTTCAATCCTTGATTCTCTTAAATTAATTTTGGTTGCAGTTGTGTTATAGATTTTTGTGTGAGTCAGAAATTAATGGCACGTCATGGCAGCAACTTCTGCAATAAATAGATCCTCTTACATGAGCATTCAGTCACAGAAATGGGCAGCTGATTGGAAAATATAAAGTTGTCCATTTGATATTTTGCCAATAAAACAAACAGCAATAGTATGCTATATAAGGATCCATAGTCATAAACTTGGTACTTAATTGAATGAATGTGCAACAGCAAAAAAATAATAATAATAACAGTAGCAAGAACAGTTTTTGCCTCTCTCTGTTGAGTTATGTTTTTCTCTACAGCATCATTTTCAGTGATAAGTTTTCCACTGATGTGGTCTACCTCCATTGCCAGCTTTGTTTCTGTGCCGCTCTTCCCGTTGGGTAGCTCTCCCCTTCATTTTACAAGCTAATTTTGGGGATTACCTATCTATACAATCTCATACAGCTGAGGTGTCAAACTTGAGTCATCACATATCAGGACTTTTCCCCACTTCACTAAACCAGGTGTGGGTGTGGCCAGCATATCTTGCATTTGGCTTGTGGGCCGGGAGTTTGACAGCCCTGTCATACAGCTTCACTTCAAAATATTGTTTCTGAGCAAAAAGCTATGGAGCAAAGGGGTGCTAATTGTTACTAGAGAGTCCCAGTTAATCAGCAGGGAAGAGATGGATGAATCAGACCTTTTAGGATTGATGTCACAAATGCATTAGTAAATCCTTGCCAGTCCTATTATTCACTTTATTGGCATTTTTCTTTTTAAAAATATGTACTGTTCTTGTTTTAAAAGCATTTTGTGGTTTGATGTATAACACAATACAGTTTTGAAGTTGAAAAATGGATTCTGGAGAAATGCAAATTAGTTTGGGAGGTGTGAATCAGATTGGTTCACTTCCAAAGGCAGAGCAAACAAAATCCTTGGGCTTCCATGCTCTGCAGCCTCTTGTCTTAGGAAGCATCTGTCAAGCTAATGTGTAGTTGCTCATTGGAAGCAATCATGAGGCTGGAAGAAACCTGATGCTTTGTGCTGTAGCAGATTTCTTTCATTCCTAACAGGCATGAAAAAATGAAATAACAGCAGTTGTTCTTGTAGTTCAAATTGTTGCGAGGGCTGGGTTGATTTAAGAACAAATTGTGAATTTTATGCTGTCTTTGGTATTTGGGAAGGGAGTGAAATGAGGTAAAGCAAAATGCTGAGTGAAAAACACAACAATCAAGAAGCTTATTAGCTTTAAGATGTATTTATTTAGCAGCCACATGTTTATTTAAAAAGGGGGAAGTGCGTTGTGAATCAGTATGGAATTAGGCCAGTCCTATATTATTACTCGCTAATAGTTGGTATATGCTACAGTCTTTTGGAAATGCTAAATGCTGTTATTCTAGTGTGTGTGGGAATCTGCTGGCCTCTGAATATGAATTTTATCACTAGAATGTTTGCTGTTGTCCTATCTCAAAATGAGGTGCATAGAAGCTCTCCTGAGTGCAGTTACCTCCCAGAATACTCACTGTAGTGCCAGAAGAACAGCAAATATAGAGCACTGGTTATTATCTTTCAGAATGGATGGCTTTGCTGAAGGCTTGTGCAGGACTGAAGAGGAAAACTATTCAGTCTTGTTTAGTCTGCTTCAAATCATTTAATGTTAGAAATCATCTTGTTTTATCCAGAAGATGTCTTAAGAATAAATGTATGCACTGGTCCACATTGCAGCCGAGTCTGAGCTTAGCCCATTCCCCGCCTCTCCCATTCCCATCAGTTTTAGGATTTCCCTAGCAATTAGGACTGTGATGATTGTTTGACCATTCCACTGTGACTTTTTTTCCTGGCTTGATTAAATGAGCATGCCCTTCAGCTCCAGTCACACAGGCTTTCATGAGTATAATGCATAATTATGCTGAATCTTGACATATTCTGGATGTTCGTGTTCCCCAAATTCTGCTACATTTTAAGACAGAAAGCGTCACGCATTATAGTAACACAGAAACTCTCAGGCACTTTTGTTTACATTAATGATGGATAATAACAAGGGGTATTAAAGTGGCCAGCAGAAGTATCTGTAAGGGAAGATAACAGCTTCAAAATGGCAACCAGGACTGAAGTCTTAATATTTTTACGTTCATGCCATGTATGCAACAGCTATTTAAAAGGAGCAGAGCTTTGAGAGCCTGGTTGTGCATGCCTGCTTTATGCTGTTGATTTCTCCCCCTGGATGCCTCATAATGCAAGTTACTTATATGGGTTACATATCTGTTTGTTTGGAAAACTAGCTTATGCTGTAATCAGAATAAATATTGGGGGGAGGGTACAGCCTTAAAGAGGCAAGGTCATACAGACATGCTGACTTTTTCCGTGAACTCTTACCAGAATTCCTACCTGTTTGAACATAAGGACCCATTTGAGAACATGCCAACATTAGCAAAATATGGTATGCTAAAAGAAGAAAAGATTTATGTGTGTACCTCTGTTTCTTTTTTAAAACAGTCTCCCCAGCACTTACTGTTTTTCATGAATAAGAAAAAACAAATTTAAAAACATGAATATGCCACTATCATGTATAGATTAATGAAATACTTTTGGCTTGAAGAAATTAATGTGGAGACATTGATATGAAAGTATTCACTGAAGAAATATAGAGGATCCTAGAAGTAGGGGCTTCTGGAGAGAAAATGCTAAGGCTGCTTGCTTCCATTATGGCTAAGAATTTAGGGAGTTGCGGTTCCAGCATATTTGGAAAGCAGCAGGTTGGACAAGGCTATGCTACAATGTTCTGATCTACTTCTTTTTATTAAATAGTCATTTGTGCTGCTGATAGATCCTTTTACAAATAGTTCCTTTACTGAAGCCGTGAGGAATGTTCTGTTATTTTAACAAAAGTAATTTTTTAAAAGACCCCTGTGTTTTGTATTCAGAAAGGTTGACTTCCACAGGGATAATATTGTTAAATTTTATTCTCATAAAGATCAAATTAATGGATTGAAGAAATAACTGTATTTTTCACTTTGTGGTCTGTTGAGTTGCAGCAAACTGCCTAAGATGCAAGGTGATTCCTTGCTAGGAGAAAGATCTTTTGAAATGTATTTATATATGATGCTCTGAGTTCTCATTTCTGTCTTAATCAAGGACAATTAGGCTGAGACATAATGACAAGCCTAAGATGACAAATTATGGTTGGTGAGCATTCAGTCCAAAGTTTTCAAGTCTAGTCAGTCTAGAGTTGACAATCTGCTATTCTTATGATGGTGTGCACTATAATTTCAGTCTTTATCATGTATTGTGATTGAAATGGTGGGAGTCACAGTTGTAAATCAAAATAGGTGGCATACAGTTTGTTTACATCTTCTCTAACTACTAACCAAGAATTCCCCAGTTTTTTGTTTCTATGGACAATGTATTTACAAAATGATGGTTGTGGCAGCATGATAGTAACAACATGGTTGTCATAACCAAATGTAGATTGATATTCATTATATCAAAGAGTTGAAAGAAAAAACAGGGTTTTAAAAAAGCAGAAATATTACTATTTTTATTTTTAATCACACTAAGATTATTTCTCACCCAAACTTCGGAGCCCAGCTCAAATAATATCATGTACAGATAATTTGAAATCAGTTGTTTGTAATCAGTCATTCACTTATTCCTTCTCTTTACTTCTGTTTCAAATCAGTTTCACGGACACTCCTCCTCTCACTTTTGGTCTTTATTCACTGTTGACTATAACAAGGGAGAGAAGAATCTGTCCAAACACTCAGTAGTGCCCAGTCCTGCAAGCTAGGGCCAAGGACATCATTAGAAAACAGGCCACCTTTGAGGTGGGAGACTCACTTTCTTAGCTTTTGGTAATGGAAAGGAAGAGAAAGGATCACTATTTGGGAGGAGAGTCCTCCTTACTGTCATAGTCAAAGGAGGTGGGACTACAATCCTCTCTACCTAGTCCTAGGCTAATTGCTGTGCTTGCCTTTCCTTCACAATTGCATCCTTTTCACTTGAGAAGCAATTCCTCTGCCTAAGGGTCAATACCTGGTCTTTCAAATATCCAGGCCCACCTAGTTCTCCAAGCTTTCTCTTTTAACCATTACATCATATTGATTCTACAACTGATATAGGGAACTGGGCTATAGGGGCACTGAAGCAGTCTTTTTCATTCTGTTTATTGTCATATCCTGTCTTATGTAGGTTAAATATTATTTTGTGTCTGTCATCTGGGGTTTTCTTCCAAGTTGTAAAGCGGTTTGGGGCAGGCTCTTTTGACCACTGGAGAATTCCCATCCTATGATTTAGCTGAATTAAGTAAAAGTTTTATTCAGAAATAAAACATAAATGAGATTCATATGGATTTGTCTCTGCTTTGAACAATTGAACATAACAGTTGTTGCAATAATGCAATCATTCATATGATAGGAATTGCTCAGAAATGAAGTCTAGATAAATTTTGAAAATGGCTTAACTTTTGCAGGATCCTTATCAAGGCACTATTGTGTTAGCTACTGTGAAAGGTGATGTCCACGATATCGGCAAGAACATTGTAGGAGTAGTTCTGGGCTGCAATAATTTCAGGTAATGAGACTTGACCTTTTGATCTTGCACATACCTCCTTATAATGTAATTAATTGACAGGCTAGAAATGCCTCCTGCAAGTGGAACATTTAATAATTTGACTAAAGTGCTAGCTTTCTGAGGGCAGCTTAGATTGTTTTAATCAATATTTATTAGATCCGTTTATTTATATCACTTAAAAAGTACCAAGTCTAAAAACCAGGTGGTATATATAAAGTTCATCTGTTCACACAGGAAAAGATTTAGTAAAGGCTGACATAGTTTTGCCAGCAGACCAGGGTGATATGGAGTGGTTTGTCTGATCGTTGCTATTGGCGGGAGGGATGGGGACAGTGGGAATTTGTTGGGTTTTGTATTTGGGGTTTTATTTCTGTAAGCCAACCTGAGTCATTGTGAGTGAGTTGGGCAGAATATATTTTTTTTGGTAAATGTATTAAACTTGCATGAGTTTTACAGACTACTGTGTAGTGTAATAAAAACATGGGCCAGCTAACTGTTCCATCAATCCACAAAGGTAGAGGATTTTGGTCTCAAGTATTTTAAACTTAATCTCAAGAACTCTTTGGAAAAAATTATGAAAGTGTATAGGATAGCATAAAGCTCTGCAGAAACTTGATCAGAGTACATGGTTGAACTTGAAACTGTTCAATTTTTCTCTAAATGAGCATTTTCAGATATATTTTTAATCTGTGAATTTTTGACTGGACATTGGGTAGCCAATTCATAGGTCAAAGTCCTCAGGATTTGCAATATGGCAAGCTATCTTGAAATGCTTGGTAGCAATACTACTGCCCAAGAAGTTCATTTCTCAATTATCTGTTCTTCTTAAATAAGAAGTCACTGGACTTAATAGAAAGTGTAACTCAAGCAAGTATGGTAATAACTAAGAATTGGCAGGTGTTGTATAAGAAGGCTCAGGCATAAGGGAAGATTACAAGCCAAATTTTGTTCTCTTGAGCTTCCTCACAGAATGATTGATCTTTTTTGTGGACTATTAACAGACATGGATTAATTGACCATATGTACAAATTGATTAGCAAACTGCCATTTCCTTCCCCAGAGTTATTGATTTGGGAGTTATGACACCATGTGACAAGATACTTAAAGCTGCTCTTGAAAACAAAGCAGGTACTCACAAATTTGATTTGTATTTGTCCAGTTTTGTGGAGCTTCAAGAATATATTTACATCATGTGAAACTGTGCATCTTCAAATGCTAGTTCTCATTAAGCTCACTAAGAAAATGTAAACTAAGGTGATAACTGGTACAATCTTTCTTCTTGAAAACAGAATTCTTAAAATACATTAGGATTTGTCAGAAAAATTGGGAGACAGTAAATTTGAAAAATGGATAAAATTTTGATTTGATTTTAAGTAGTCAATTGGCAAATGTGGTTATTTTGGCTCAACCTCAGTGCAATGATTTACTTTATCATGTAAAAATGTAGCCAGCTTATTGAATTCAGTTTTATTTATTTAAGGATAGGTTCTATGTTAATTTTCACCAACTAGGATGGTTTAAAGATTCAGTTAAAGTTCAAATATTTTTAAAATTTGCTGTTAAAAAGACAACAGTATTGCATTCACCATAGATATTTGAGATATTTAGAAATTCTAATCCTACCCATTTCACACATGAGTTGAATATCCAGGGTGATATCTCTAGCTACAGAAAGTTCAGTGGTGCAATTCAACCGGTCTAACAACCGGTTCGCTTTGCGCGTGTGTTCTGTTTGCAAATAGCAATACAACAGCTGATGGTTGGCAGTCAAAACAGGTGATAGGCGGCAATTGCACTGCCGCGCAGATCAGCGGGGCTTCAAAAAACAGCACAAAAGGCACAGAATAGCGTAGGGGCGGGTGGAGGAGCCCAACTCAAAACTGGAAGAACCGATTCGCCCGAACCTGCTAAACGTAACAAACGGTTCACCCGAACCAGGCCGAACCGGTGGAATCCCACCCCTGAGAAAGTTAGGAGAAAGTTCTAAGTCAAATCTATGGCCTCATTTAACAACTGGATGGCATTTTTACTTTAAAGTTTAACATAGATTCTAAAATTATAGATAAAATCTTGGAAATATTTTACTATTTATATTTATAGATATAATTGGCTTGTCTGGTCTTATCACTCCATCTTTGGATGAGATGATATTTGTTGCCAAAGAAATGGAAAGACTAGAAATAAGGATTCCTTTGCTGATTGGAGGAGCAACTACTTCCAAGTAAGTTAGGTGTTTTTTTTTGCTATGGGCAAAGGATTGCTTATGTAAAAAAAGTATGATTTCCAAAATTAACTGTTTTATGTTTCTTTTAGATTATTTTAATCAATATTTATTAGATATGTTTGTTTATATCATTTTTATACCATTTTAAATGTACCAAGTCTGAAAATCAAGTGCCTGAATCCTTATTTAAGTTTCAGAGAAGTTATTGATTTCCACATTGAAAAAAAGATGTATAAACCTGATTTTATTTTCGGTACAAATACACATTTGATATAGCAAAAATGAACTTAGTTTTATAACATCAATCAAGCCATACGTGTTTTGCATTAATTAAATTTTCATGCAAATATCCCAGGAGAATTGTAATATGTGATAGATTGAAGATAAAAAATGTAATGGGACGAGAAAGCCTAAACTATATGAAGAATTTCAAACTATTTCTTGTAGTTATAGATGACTGTTCTAACAGTAGTCAATAATTAATTAAGTACCTGATTTTGTTATGAGATGTATGATGTAAATTTGTGCCATTGTGTAGTGAGAATTATCTTTTCAGCATTGAAAATGAAATCATAGTTTTTAAAATATGTAAAGCTGGCATTCTGGGGAGTTTGAAAAGAGAATCTGGGAGATTCAGAGATCCAGATAAAATTGGAAGACACCTAAGAAGGTGTCATCTGGCTCAAGCAAGCAATATTTATCTGAGAAATATAGCCTCTTAGATACCGATTAGTTTCCAGTATATTATGCTAGAACTTCTTGAAAATAAAAGGATTTTACAATCATATATAATGGATATATTTCTCTGACTCTTTGTGATGTACAAGTTGGCTGTCATTTCCTTAAAGGAGAAGATGAATTTGCCAAGGAGTTACAGATTTCCCACCAGAATATAATCATATTTGTATATTAAGATGCTTTTGACTGTTTCTTCATATGGTTATTGTTTTCTTAGTTTTCCTTTTATGTTATTACAGAACTCATACAGCTGTAAAAATTGCTCCACGGTATAGTGCTCCTGTCATTCATGTCCTGGATGCCTCCAAAAGTGTGGTGGTTGTAAGTTGTGATAAAATTTCTATCTGAAAATTTATACCAGACTCCTCTAATCTGGTGCATCCCAGATGTATAAACATTATAATTCCCAGCTGTCTTGGCTATGTTAATTGGTATTTCTGCAAATTGTAATCTCCTAAATCTGTAATAAGTAAATACTCTCATGAAGTGATAGTCCAAATGAACATGAGTAATAACTACTCTAGTTTCAGATCTCTGCAGATCTCTTTTTTTCTCCTAGACATAGGTTGTTAAAATATTGTTGGATTTTAACTGAAAGACCCTAATTACTGTGCAACAACTCTTACTCATAGAGAATCCTATGAGGAGTAATCTCAATTTCTTTCAATTTCTATAGAAAGTTTATTATTTGCTTCAGCTGGCTCATTTTGATAACTTTTTCATTTTGGTCTTTGAACAGTTTTACATTTGTACATAAACCTTATTCAAAATGTCAAAATGATTTTTGATGGAAACCCACCTCCTTGTAAATGTCTGTAAATGTTCTGATTTCCATAAAGTTCCTTTTGAACTCTGCGGTATGAACTTTCAGATTTGTTGAGTTCCTCTCTCTTCATTTTGGACCTTAAGAAAAAAAGACCTCTTCCTTGGTTGTAAAACCAGGAAAAAAAACTGATAGCAGGTTTTTTAATCTCCAAGAAAGTTAAGGACAGGATTTATTAGACTTTTGTATTGCTTCTTCAGCCATGATTGACTTTAAGCAGTGTCTCAGTCCATATTAGCCTGCCTCTTGCATAGTGAAGGGACTGGTTTAAGAGATGGGCATTTCCACATTGCTGTCTGACATCACATTAATACTTTTTCAGTGGGATCATGTTTTTTTTTAATTCAAATCCCCCCCCCCTTTGGACTGTGCTTAGCTCTAAGCATATGTAGTATATGTGGTTAGATGTGACTCTTCTTAAGGCAGCAGGGCAACTAGTGGGATGGAATAGGAGGAAATCCTTAATCATCAATTCCAGGGCAAAACTCTGCCTCTCATCAGATACACCTGGATTTCATCCACTCAAGGAAATGTCAGCCTTCATTTCATCCAGGAATGAAGGGAAAATCTTCCTCATCATCTGCTCATTTCAGACC
>JANHJO010005066.1:312473-327455 GCA_032468235.1 Pseudoxyrhopus heterurus | reverse complement strand
AGAAAGAAAGACGTGTATGAATATTTTACTGCATTAATGAGCATCTTTGGCTTCCTATTGGAACGACCACTTTTTCCATCAGCAACTTGGAAAGTAAAGAATGTAAACAAACTTTAATTTGTATACTTAAAAACAAGATGCTTGCATATTTATATTCATTGTTTGATTTCATGTACAAACTGTCCTACAAAGTGTGCATGTGAAAAAAAATAATACTGTAGCTCCTATGGTGTCAAGTGCACTTCGGTGATTAGTGTTATCCCTATTTAGGGAATTCTTTGTGGGCCAGATTCTGCTTTCTTTTTTTACAAGGCAACATTGACCATTACTGTCAATGGCCTTCAGAGCAAGGCAAGCTCAGTTTCACCTTTTTCATTGTAATCTAGTACAGGGGTCTCCAACCTTGGCAACTCTAAGCCTGGCGGACTTCAACTCCCAGAATTCCCCAACCAGCAAAGCAAANNNTTACAGCGGGAACGGGAATCGGCCAGAAGGGGGTCGCACAAAAGACAAAGGGTGCTAGTCTGGAGGGACCCATGACTTGAGTATAAGCCGAGGGTGACATTTTAGGTGCTGAAAAACTCGGCTTATACTCGAGTATATACGGGTAGGTATATTTCTGTATTTCATGTTGATTGGCTTATGGGTAAAGGAAGGTGGACAATTGAAAAAAAAATGGATGCAGACCTAAGAAACACTGCCTCTGACAATTGGAAATTCAGATCGTTCTCAGCCTTAAGATCTAGAAATATGCCTTTTTAAAGTTTAAAATTCTCAGGATAGCAAAATCTGCACTTAAATTATAATATTTCTGGGTGGACCATGGAATACACACAGCCTGGCTTGCTTCCCTGTCTTTCTTCTCTCTCACTGCTGCATTTGAGTGTTCTGGGCAATGATATTTAAACAAGGGTCATTTTAAAAGTTTCAATGGCTTTTTGCACAGAATAAAATTTTCTGTTAGATTGAACAGGCATAAAATAAAGATGCTGTATTATAAATTCTTATAATAACTATCATACAATTTCTTACAGGTCACCAGTTTTAGCTATATGATTTTGAATGAAAAGATTTTTTTTTTTGGTACTATATCTGTTTTTTTTATATATATAATTCCTGACTTTGTAATTTATTTTTCATTGAAAAATTGCAGGTTTGCAAAATGTTTTAATACGAAGCAGTTGTTTCAGTTTCGAAGTGGGATGTTCAGCTATTCTAGAAATGAATTTCAGTCTCAAAATGGAAATGTGATAAGGTCAGAATGGCCTGTTTCAGAATCAGAACAACTGTTTCAAACTCAAAATAAAGCATTTTAAGCTAAAAAGATTTCAAATTCAAGTTGCTTTGCACTAGTTACCTCTAGTGAAAACCTAGTGTCCTGGTTCTCACAAGACTAATGTTCTCACAAGACTAAGACTAACTAATGTTAGTGCTGTTTACTACAACTTTACATAAAAGCTGTCTTACTGGCTTATTACATTTTGTATATGAATCTCTTTCTTTCCATAACCAATAGGATCATACAATTTTGAATAACTTTTTAGATTATAAATATTTTTTAAGGTGCTCATGTTTATGAAATCCTGAAAAATACATATACAAAGCTTTCATCTGTCTTAAAAAATGTATTTTCCTTCCCTCTTAATCTAGTCTATGGGAAATGCTTATCACTGTTTATTCTTCCCACTACTTCAGTTTATTTCCCAGGAATTTGATCGCAATCTTTTTACCAAGGCAATTCTCTAATCTCTAATCCACACAATACTTTGCCTCTACTCTGGATGCTTCCATTATAAATGACTTCTGTAAATGTACATCCACAAAAACATTTCAACGCAAGCATTTAATTTAGTGCAATGGCTAAACTTAGATTTTAATATAATCATAGACCAATTGAATTTAAAAAAAAACACCAATTTACAGTATATCTCGCACATAGATAAAGGAGAATAAAAAATATTTTTTTTAAAAAACTAATTGTTTTGAGACATGTTTTATTACAACTCTTCTGCGGTGTGGTGCCTGCAAGTTCACACTGCACGTAGAATGTATACACAGAAAGCTCTATAAATTTAAAGTCCTGGTGGTTCGAAGTATCTTGTGTCCTTGACCTTTCCATTTTGTAGCCACAGAAACCATATGAAATGCTCTCTTTTTTCAGAATTCAAAAGCAGCTATTTTTTTCCAAGCAACTAAATAAATAGTCTAAAGACACGAGACTGCTGGTTTATTTACATGCCTGTTCTGTTTAGTCATAATATTCCATTAATTGGCATAAAGATAATACTGACTCTTTAAATCTGAATATCTGTGCAAAGAGCTTTTTTGAAACTAGTAGGATAGTGTATTTCAAGTTTGGGACCAAAGATTTTTTTCCTTTTAGGTTGATAGAGCTGCTGTGATCACTTCAGGCTTTCTACTTAGTGGGAGCAGCTTTTGATAGATTTTAGACTGACTGTGGGATAATGACTATATTATTATAGAGTCCTACTGTGCAAGTAATTGCCACAACATTTTTATATTTCCTGCTATCATTTCTATGTTAATGTAGGGGTGGCTTGTTTTCATAATGTTTCAAAACATAAAAGGTTTTTAAATATAGTAGCAGGAATGGATCTCTTGCTATCAAGTTGCTTTTATTTTGCTAATAATGCTTTTTTTGAAGAGCATATGGAGAAGGAGGTTTTTAAAAAACCAAGTCCTCCTCAGATTTTCAAAGCTGAAATCTATTTAGAATTTAAAATATAGAATATCTTCTATTTTAAAATTATTTGGGTAAGATGGGATAAGGATAATGCAGATGAAGGCTGTGTTCAATAGTATTACTATGGACTTAGCCACAGAATGATGCTTATCCTTTTGTTTTACCCACTTTGCCAAATTAGATATACAGTTTTGTGATGATATGGATGATTGTTTGCATAAATGATTGTTAGCTGAAGTAATCTAATACATCTGTAAGTCTGGTCCTCCCTCCCTTCTGTTCAGTGAGTTAAACTAGAATTCTGCAAAGTATCAGTAATTGAAAGTGCTGTTTTTTCCTTAAAACCAAAATACTGATTTTAAAGAAACCTCAATCTCGGAATTCCATTCATCTTGAAAACAGTGGTAATTCATTATTCTCAATCATTTCTCTTAATAGTGAATATATTCTCTGGTGGTTGATTCTTGCCAAAGCAGTGTGATCCAATTTCAAGAAAAGATAAAGAAATACTCTGGTATAGATTAATGCTGTTAGGTGGGACAAATAAGACAGAATTAATTTCTAATAATTGGGCGTAGCTAGTTGACCTATAAGATAGGAACCCATAACTTAATAACATCTTATCAAAGGCCTTATTTGTAATTTACTGAAGGCCACCACATTTATCACTGGTATCACTTCCTTTATATGCAAGAAGGAATCCTACAGTAATACAGTTAAATAGGAAATGCAGCCCCTTTTAGAGTGAGGAACTCTTAAATTTTTAAAATCCTTAGTATGCAGAATCAATGGGAAGGCATTGTGTAGGAAAGTTTTGGTAGAGGGATTTCAAATAGAGAAAGCTACAAAGTTTATCAGAATGCTTTATTATTTACCTGAACAGTCAGGTTCCATGGTAGGAAAACAAAAAGCTTGATAGAAAGGATATCCCCTTGCTAAATTTTGTATTATTATTCTTATTTCTCTATTTTACTAAACGCTTTGAAAAAACAAAACAACATGCCAAGGTCCAGGACTTGTGCCAGCTCAGTTATCTGAAGAGAAATTTAGAGAACAACTATCATCTGCTTCAGAGTCAACTAATAGTGAGATATATATCAGGGTTGCATTCTGTTTCCTCCTCCCACTGATTCCTATTAAACCCCAGAAAGCTTCCCACCATATGGGATGTTTTATTGCAAGCATCTTCAAACTTGGCAAGTTTAAGACTTGTAGACTTCAACTCCCAGAATTCCTGAGCTAACATGATTGGGGGAGCAATTCTGGGAGTTGAAGTCCACAAGTCTTAAAACTTGCCAAGTTTGAAGACCCCTGTTTTATTGCATTATCTCTCTGATTTATATATATGGTTTAGGCATCCATGCAACCAAGAGATACTAAGTTTCAAGGAGAAATGCCATTTTCTCTGTGTACCATCGCACATGACTAGATCAGATCACACTAAACCCTCTTATTACATCTTTGTAACCACTGTAATTAACTTCTCTCCCAGATTTTTCTCTGAACCCAAAATACTTTCCTGTATTCATTTATTATTCCCATTTCTATTTTGCCTTGCAAGGAGCATGTGCAAAATGTACCTGTCCCCCCTCATGGACAGACTTTCCAGTATCTCTTTTTGGTCCTGAAGATCCTATTCCACAAGTGCCACTTTTTTAGAAGGAAAATTCACTCTTCAGATCGATCTTTTTCCGTCTTGGGAAAGGTGATGCAGTAAACTC
The DNA here is from genome assembly GCA_032468235.1 of Pseudoxyrhopus heterurus. Classification (NCBI taxonomy): domain Eukaryota; kingdom Metazoa; phylum Chordata; class Lepidosauria; order Squamata; genus Pseudoxyrhopus; species Pseudoxyrhopus heterurus. The sequence continues at coordinate 323,030 of JANHJO010005066.1, read as the reverse complement.
TTGTAACTATTGCCAAACAGACAGGTTCAGCATAATCATTTGTCTTGGTTGTGAATTTTCCTTGAAAACAAGCATATGGGATGGCAGATTCTGGCATTCTTCCTCCACTTAAAACCTATTGTGGCCCAGAAACTGTCTACCCACCCCTTTCCCTCTTTGATTGCAGCCTCTCTTTCATAGGAAATACCAAGCTTCTATTGCATTGCTACTTGTAACAGAGGAATTGCTCATTAAATTGACAAAGCCTTCCCAAAACCCTGCCCCACTCAAGACTAAGCAGGAAAAAACTAGAAGGAAAAAAAAATCAGGGTGTTGTAGAGGTTCTACCTTGAATTCTTTTCCATGCTTGCTTCTTTCCTTTCTACCATTGCTAGATTCAGTTGTCTGTCTGAGCCACATAAATGCTTTCTGGTCTTCCTCAATCCTAAGTCTTAAGTATCAGAAGGAGAGTTTATTAATAGCTCTGCAGATTGCTCTTTTACAACAGAAAAGTTTGGGATGAAGACCCTCTCCTACCTCAGCATAGTCAAGATCAAAGCTTAGATATCTTGCAAACATGTTTTTTGGGGGGAATATCTCTTTCTCATTTCCATAGGTTCCATGTCTTCTTAGCAGGTTCCAGAAATTAAAATTGTGTCTTATGGCATCAGCTTTGCTTTGATTTTGATCACGCTTCCAATCTTATTAAAACTACTGATTTTTAAATACGATTATTGTCACCTTTCAATGCTGTAACCAGCAGTTTCCCTCATGCAATGGTTTTATGTTCTTAGGATATGACTCCTTCAAAACAGAACTGACATCTGAGTTTTAATTGTCCATGGCTTTATCTTGAATGTAACTAACTTCTCCATACTCACAGACTGGAATTACATCTTCAAATGTTCAACTCTGGAATTTTATGTAGATTTGAAGGGGCTTACCAAATTTGATTAAAATTACCGATCTCCCAATTCTGTTGTAGTGGAGGTATCTTATTCCAGTTGTCACTCTGGAAACACAAAACCCAAGGGCATGGATAAGGAAGAAGGTCTTGAACACAAGTTATAATCCTCGGAGATACTTTTTGCGTTGCAAATTATCTGTATGGTGAAATGCCACGTTTTTTTATAGGAGTTTCCTACCAGCCTACTTGTTAGATGATAAGTATCAGGTAAATCTGATAAATGAAGGAGCTCACTTCGTTTCAAAAAACCCTCCCTTAATTCTGATGATGTGAGGTAGTCACAAGAAAATACACCCCAATTCTATTAGCAAAAAATCTGTTCAATAAAATTAGATCATAGCTGCCTCTCACTGGATCATTCGACCAATTATCCTTTTACATATTTCCCACTATTATAACTCTACACACTTGTGGCATTCCATAAGCCAATTTATTCAGTCCCAAGCAGTTTCCACTTTGGTTTCCCTAAACACTCTCACACCAGTCTGCTGTCAGATCTCTAGTTACTTGATACAGTTGTTTGCATCATCTCGCCAACTAGAATGTAAGACGGTGTGTTAGTATATACTCAGTTTATTGCAAAACATTATGGCTTTGCTGTTAGGAGCCCTTGTTGGAAAGATTATCACAATTTAAGAGACTTAAATCTAACTCAATCCCCTATTGAATTCAGTGGGTTTTTTTGTCTTCTGAGTATTAACCACTCAATCCTATCTTGTGAGCTGCAGTTCATCCAGGTGGTGTAATATAAAAACACTCATGGGATTATTCATCATCTAGAACCAGCCTTTTTCTTAATGTAAGCTCCATTAACTGTCTTGAGTTATTTCTTCTCCAAGGTCAGAGTTCAAATAAATCCACTTGTACAAATTTGTTGTTCACTACGGATTATCCATATCATTTCTTTGTAGCTGCTTTTCTATTACATAAAGTTGTAAATATCCTGGTAGAAAAACTATTTGTGGCAATTTCATAGATATAAAAGAAGTCAGCACCTTTTGAATTTTCCAATTCAAAAACCAAAATTGTCTTATATTGATGGGATTGCCTAAGTAATTGGCTACAATATGTTTAATCTTATAATTCATTAAAATGTCTTCTATTGATATTTTTTTCTATAACTATGACACCTTTAGGAGAATAAGGCCCATTACTGTAAGTAATTATTACACAATAAAACTTGTAACGATTTTATCTTGGAATTTATAATTTGGGAGCTATACATAGGCAACTCTTTTTGTACGCCAAACGTTATCTAGATTTGTTTACAACCCTTTATAACTTCCAAATTAAAGCAGCTTAGTTCATTTTAAAGGGAACATTTTACATGGTTTTGTATAATGCGTATGATATTCATTATAGAGAGAAATGTGGTTTGAGAGGAGCATAAAACTTGGATTCATTACGGGGTTATAGACCCTTTTTAAATTGTGACAAGATCAATATGTAGTGGCTGTTTACATCTAGAATAACCATATTTATAGACTTTTAAAAAAATTAAAATCAGTACTTTCTCTCTAAACACTTTGAGATTACTTTATTACAGCTGTACCTAATTTGGATCACTGCTTGAGGCAAGTAATGATTCAGTCCAATATCCACTTAACTCTCAATAAGTTTCATGAATTGATGTTTAGAATTTTTCTGTACATTTACATTTGGACCAAGAACCTTTGCTATTATGGCAGTAGCTATTAACTGTATTATCTGACTGGAGATCTAACAGGTTAGAATCAAACATTAGTTAAATGCTGTATGATAGTCAATACTGCTGAAGTCCTTTATTTAAAAAGAAAATGATTTGGGGGACAGTTTTTCAGTGCAGTATGTATTTTTGCATCCATTGTATGATTAAATGAAGAATCCTGATCAATGCATTTCTGATACAAATGTATTTTTTTTTTGCTGAGTTTCTGGTTTGCACATGTATATAGACATTGTTTTTATTATATAAGAAACATCATTAACTACAGTCCAAATAGGAAAATATGTCCCTGAACTTGCTATGTTAGCAAATGTTTGGGATGAGGACCATGTATCAGCTGTTGCTAATGATGTCATGTTGGCATTGCAGTGCAATCCAGAATTACAAGTATAGTCAAGTTTCAAAGCTGAAATATTTCACTTCATTGTCTTTACTGAAATGACCTTTCAAATAATTCCTCTTTTTTGTACAGTGTCTTTTAAGTTTATACAGTCTGACTATATCTGGTATCAGCACTCTTCAGTGATTTCCTAAAGGAAATACCTCACTTTGAGCAATTTTTTTGTAACTGTCAAGTGAGTAGACCTATGTGTCTTTGTTTTTAATTGTAAAATGCTATAAACTGAACCATGCCAAGGAACAAAATAATCATGGCTTTTATGGTTTACCATTGTGAAACACTGATTTCCTTAAAATAAATTTTGTGTTTGTTTACAAGAATTAGGTCTTCTCAAGATTTTAATTATACATTGTGGCATCACTGGGCATTGTACCTGGGTTGGGTTTTTTTAATTTGACTGGATTCTGATAAAGTTAATTTTGAATGTGAATACGAATTAAAAGAATGGGGAAAATATTTTATAGTTTTTGTGTATTTCTTAATACTATAAAATTCATTATTTTGAAATATGAACCACCAGATTATGAACTAAAAGGAAATCTTGAATTTCTGTAAAATTGCTGATGTTCCACATAAATAATACAAGAAAAAACAAATAGGCTGAAATAAGATATTGAAAGGAGAGGATTTTTTTTTTACACAGTTGTGATCAATAAACTATTAATTGGCGTAAATGATTATTCAACTTTTCAACATTGTTTCAATTGCAAATCTAAACTGAAAACCAACCCAAAAGGCCAAGAAATGACACAAGTTGGATGCTTGTTGAAATCTTATCTAAGCCCAAACTACATTTTAGGATTTTCACATTTCAGTTAAGATTCTTTTAAAATGCAAATAACAGCTGTGTGATTTCAGCATTATTATTTTTTTATTTTTATTATATTTGTATGCCGCCCAACTCCCAAAGGACTCTGGGTGGCTCACAACAATATGATAAAACAATATATAAAAGAAAACAATCTTAAAATGCATTCTATATAAAATAAATAGGCAACACACTCCATTTCAATCTGGACCTCACAAGATCTTATATTGTGTGAGGTCATCGGTCCCAGGCCTGCCGAAAAAGCCAGGTTTTTACAGCTTTTCGGAAGGCCAGCTTAGTGGGGGTGGTCTGGACCTCTGTTGCATGTTGTTTCTGAGACATGCAGTGAAATGTGCTGTGTTGAGAAAAGAAATTAAATACATTCGTATGTCAGCCACTGTCTCATGATACTATTTATAGAACTGGATTTATTTTTAAATGTGAGTATGTCAATAGGGCAGTTTTGGGTTGCTAATAAAATTGATTAATTGGAGGATTGGAAAAATAAATAGATATTTCATTAGATTTATGATATGATCTTAAATATTGTTTAACAGTATTGCACATTGTTACTAACTTAGAAACCTATATGTTATTTGGCGTTATAGTTAAAAGAATCAGTTTAGTGTAATGGTTAAGGCACCAGGCTAGAAACTGGCTGAGTATGAGTTATAGTCCTGCTTTAGGTATAAAGCCAGTTGGGTGACCTTGGAAGTAGGCAATGACAAGTCATTTCTGAAATCTTGTTGCTAGGAGTCAAGACTAATTCAAACCACCTCCCTCCCCAAAAGACGCTGTTTGCCATTTTGGTTTCTTAGAGCGAAGGACTTGGGCTAAGAAGGTATAGGCAGCATTATATGTAACAGAAAAGTGAATTCACCACAACAAAGAGAATTGATTTTCATTTATTTAATTTAGATATTTATTATTCTTCAAACAGCCAGGGACATAAAGGAATAAGACTAATGAGGCTGCTTCACAAAAGGCATTTTCTTTTGGATGGTGTGCAAATCTGAATACTAGTGTCTATGTCTCTTGTTTAGTTTGCTGTGTGTAATCTGCCGTTAAGCTTTCCAATAAGGACACATCTAGCAGAATAGATATTTTCACTATCTGAATATGTGATGCACTGCAGTGATGTTTTTTTCATTCGTGTGTGTATGTAGAACAAGACCTTGTATGAAATCAATTTTCATAGTTACTTACCTGTTTGATTGATTAGATGCCATCAAGTCATTGTTGACTCCTAGGAACCACATGGATAGAATTTCTCTATGATGATCTTTCAGCTCTTCCAATGATGCACTCAGTATCACTGTAACTCAGACTGTCTACCTTGTTGCTGGTCATCCTTTTCTTCTCTTTTCATCCCCTTGCACAGCATTAGGGTTTTCTCCAGAGAGCTAGATCTAAATGTTTTGGTAAATGTAAAGGCAAAGTATGAAAGAAAAACATTTAGAGAAAAAAAAACATCATATGAAGTCACAGACCACATGTTAAAATGATTAGAGAGGCTTTCCCAGCTAGTTTTCAGATATACCTTGTGCAGGCTAAACATATCTCATGGGCACCAAATTGAGTCAAGCTGAGGTAAGAATATGCTGCTGAGACCAGTCTAAATTCCTGTTCAGATTTTATTGGTTGATTGCAGTTAAAATTTGGATTGTAGAAAAAGAGTAGGAACTTATCACACATATAGTTAAGAGACTTTGGCACCTTGTCTTTCTTTGTATAGGCGATATGAGATTCCAGGGCTTATACTACATTTTCATATATTTTCTACCTCTTTCGTGTTAGCAAAGCATGCAGCGGGATCTTCAAGGGCTGCCTATGGCCTTAAGCATCTGCATGTTGCTCCAGGAAAGAATAGACTGAGAGATTTTGTCTCGATGTAAATTCTTTTTTTCTTTCCTGTAGGACTGCTTTCCAGTTGCATATTAGTCATGCCGGTGATATGGAGAAATTGAGTAATCAAGAACTTGAGAATTTAGCTTCTTCAACCCATGATCAGGACAAAGGCAGTGTGAAACGGAGCAGTCACAGCATTAACATGTTTCCTTTGTGCAGAAATCATGGTAAGGACAAAACCAGGTTTTTTAAAACCCCAACTCCACCCTGATTGAGAGGATAACAGGGTTGTTAAAAGAAAAAAAAACATGTATTAAATATAATTAACCTAATTAACCAGTTTCGTCTAGTAGTTAAGGCATCAGGATAAAAAGCCAGAGATTGAGTTTTAGTTCCGTCTTAGCCATAAAAGCCAGCTGGATAACTCTCTCTCAGCTCTCTAACTCTCTCTCTCTCAGCCTAACCTACCTCACAAGGTTGTTATTGTGGGGAAAATAAGAGGAGGAAGGTTGTTGGGTATGTTTTCCGCCTTGAGTTATTTATAAAAATAATAAAGGCAAGATACAAATAAAATAATCATTTTGAGTTATAGGTGAACTTTTTAAATGTAATCATTGATGCCAATTATTCAGATGCTGCTCTTATCTGATGTCTTTAGAAGAACAGTTCAGATCTGCTTTTCACCCAGCAAGTTCTCTATGTTCTAACGGCTTTGAATATGCCAATATTATTTTCTTCCCAGGAGGGAGTAAACGAAATCAAGGCTACTACAGTATACAAGAACAGTCTGGGAACAGTCCGAATAACTTGAGCAATAGTCCACAAGTCCAAGCCCCAGAGAAAGTGACTCTTATTGTAGATGGAGCAAGATTTGTTGTAAACCCACAAATTTTCATAGCCCATCCTGATACAATGTTGGGAAGGTAAGTGAGTTCGAGTTGTAAAGAATTCTAGATAGCTGTTCCTATCATAGAGGTATGGCCAGGCTAAGCAGGACTCTGAATGGTATGTGTGAAGCTATATCAAGTGCTCAGATCCAGTTTTCCTATTCAGTGTTAGCAATTCAATCACAAATTCTAGGCTTCAAAAAATAAAAACTTGGTAAAATCTAGATAATTTTCATGATAGTCCCCAACAACAGCTTGCTCATATAGAAATTATTATTTGCTTCAGTGGTCTTAATCTGATCCACCTACCTTAATTTCTTTCTGCTTTTCAGAATGTTTGGACCAGGACGAGAATATAACTTCACTCGTCCAAATGAAAAGGGCGAATATGAAATTGCAGAAGGCATCAGTTCTGCTGTTTTTCGGATTGTGCTGGTGAGGAATTCCATGATGTTCCAGAAGCAGAGCTATTCCTCCTATTTGTAAAGTTCCTATTCTTGCTTTCAACTTCAAGGGAATTCTGACTTTTTTGATAAATATTTTTTATTCTGTTTAGACTTCTCTCATTTTTCTCCATTTAAGGGAATCCATTCATCTTCCCTCTCTAAGAGCTCACACAGTTGCTTAGGGATCTTGGTGTATTTTATTCCCACAACATCAACCCTATTGAGCCACAGTGGTGCAGTGGGTAGAATGCAGTATTGCAGGCTACTTCTGCTGATTGCCGGCTGCCTGCAATTTGGCAGTTCAAATCTCACCAGGCTCAAGGTTGACTCAGCCTTTCATCCTTCCGAGGTGGGTAAAATGAGGAGCCAAATTGTTGGGGATATATGCTGACTCTGTAAACTGCTTAGACAGGGCTGTAGCACTGTGAAGTGGTATATAAGTCTAAGTGCTATTGCTATTCCTATTAGATAAGTTAGGCTGAGATAGAATGATTGATCCAAAATCACCCAGTGAGTTACAGTGATTAAGAACAGAGCTGTACCTGGATATACACACACACACACACACACTATTCATTATTCAAGGAGGGAGGGAGGATATAACACTATTAATGGTCGACTTTTAAAAATAACATAGAAAATAATTGTCATTATGTGCCAACTATATATAAAGCACAATAACATGCCTAAACTATCAGTAGATGACAGAATGCCTGTGCATGCTATTTTGAATGTTTTTGATGGGGAAATGTATTAATAATAATATATTATCCCTTGACTCTTCAGGATTATTACAAAACTGGAATCATTAACTGTCCTGATGGAATTTCTATTCCTGATCTCAGAGACACTTGTGACTATCTTTGCATCAATTTTGATTTCAACACAATCAAGTGTCAAGATTTAAGTAAGTATAACAGCATTTAAAATAGCCTTCTACACACAGGTATTCTCCAGATATGCTATTTTCAGTTCCAGAATTTTATAGCCATCATGGGTTCATTGATCATACTGGCTAGCACTTGAGAGTTAAAGCCAGTCCCTTTTGGGGAGATTTAAAGTAAGGAACACTCATTTAAGGGAGAAATGTATCAATTCTCTATATATTTATATGCTTTTATGTTTTGTGCTAGATCTTGCTGTTGAGATGATATGAGACTGATAGAGTTAGACCTATAACATTCAGCCATTATTCAGGAAATCCATATATTTATTTCCTTAGGTGCATTGTTGCATGAACTGTCCAATGATGGGGCTCATAAGCAGTTTGATAGCTATCTGGAAGAGTTAATCCTGCCAATAATGGTTAGTAGTGCTAAAAAAGGAGAGCGTGAATGTCATATTGTCGTATTAACGGATGAAGACATAGTGGACTGGGATGAAGACTATCCACCTCCAATGGGGGAAGAATATTCACAAAGTAAGTATTTTTAAATGTTACATAAAATATGTTTTAAAGAAATAATAACATTGCACTTTTATAAAGAAAATCTTTGTTAGTGTTTTGTGCAAATATAAATTTACAAAGATCTGTGCATCCCAGTATACAGTTAAGAATATAAAAGTCATATTGTGACATACTACATTGCTGAATGTAAAATTGTATGTTTAAGGCCATATACCATTATAAATTACATAATATAATCCTTGCAATAAATGTACAGTTTTAGTTTATTAATTGCTTGGGTGATAGATAATTTCCTTGATACAGCAATATTACATGGTTTCTTTTTTCCATGGGAAAAATGCAGTGCTTCCTGAAGTTTCTGCACTGGTATTTTGAATGCTTTGTAAAATATGATTGTGAGACTGCTATGGGTATGAAATGCCTTGCAATCAGACAGGGAGATGGGTGGCATATAAACCAATCAACCGAACAAAGCACCTGTCTAGAACGCAGGAAATTGTAAGTTCAAGTTCTGCCTTATCCATGAAAGGCAGCTGCGTGTCTTTGGGCCAGTCACTCTCTCTCAGTCCAGCCCACCTTACAGGGTTGTTGTGGGGAAAATAAGAGGAAGAAGGTGCCTCTTGCCTGTTGGATAAAGGCAGGGTACAAATAAATAATAAAAAGCCGTATCTGAGTGGGGCAATGAAGAAATATGAATATATAAATCAATGCACTGAAAAGCTTCATAGGCTTTTAGTGGGTAATGGTGCCATGTCTACATTGCATTTCAAAGCCAACAGCAGGGTGACAAAGACATAGTGGTGGCAAGACAGCATTTCTCTGTTCAGATGCCTTTCCAGATGTGACCTTAGCAGAAAATTACTAACCCATTGAATGGTGGATTGTGAGTGAAGGATGAGTGTTTCTGTAGAACATTAGCAGCTTGAAAAACAAGATGACAGGCAAGATGCTAAATCTTTTTGGGGAATTCAAAAAAGATAAGTTCTAAGTAAAACATTCACAAGCAAAAGCTATTACAAGCTGTGTGAGCAAGATGCAGAATCAATGGAATGGGAAGGGAATGAGAGAGAAACTTCATCAGTAGCTTCATCAGTAGCTGCAGTATTGCTTGGCAGAGCAGAAGGAAGTTGAGGCAAGACTTTGCTCCAGGGAAAATAAATCACATTGTGGCTGCTGAATCCCAGCAAGAATTTTCTGAGAAAAGCAGGAACTTCCTAATTTAAGGGAAAGAAGTAAACATTTCTGCTTTTACAGAAATAAGAGCAAGGGAAGAAATAGAAGTTGTATGTGACAGGGAAGCCTTTTGACCTTATGAAACTGCCAGTCTTCCTTGTAGGCTAGTATAGGGTCTTTGGAAATCACCTGTATTTTCAACTGTTATTTTTGAAAAAAAGTTGCCCATTATTGTTTGTCTCAGCAAATTTAAGAATAGCTGCTATAGTCATATACATTAATTAATTATGTGGCTTTTTTCTCACTTCCAAGTTCTGTATAGTTCTAAGCTCTACAGATTCTTCAAGTACATTGAGAATCGGGATGTTGCAAAATCTGTCTTGAAAGAACGAGGGCTCAAAAATATAAGAATTGGCATTGAAGGTATGTACAGTGTTTCCTAAGTAATACAAACTGTTAAAAAGGAAACTAGCTGCACTTTCCTTTTTGAATCATCAATTTACTGATTTTATTAGTCAGCCCTATGTAGTTTTGCTGATTCCTTAAATGATAAATTTTGTCTTTGGAATGATCCACCCAGTCAGTTCCTGACAAGCCCTTATGCTTAACATTCCTTGAGCTTTGCCTATTTCTGAAGTTTTCCATTAGGGTGGGGTGGGTGGATGTTATTTAAAGTCTGCTCCTCCCTTCTGAAATTAGCAGCAGCAATCTGACTCAAGGCCAAGCTAGACATAATAATTCAGCTTTGTGTACTGAACACATGAATCAGTTCCATTTATATTTTCAGTGCTGAGAAAGTTTTTTCTTTGTGTCAGTATTTTTCAGTCTAGTCTCTGCCTCAAGATGTCTTGGGATCAAACCTCCCAGGCCAAATGGTCTCCTTTTTAGGAGGATATTATTTCAGTGGTGGGATTCAAATAATTTAACAACCGGTTC
>JANHJO010005066.1:288181-298992 GCA_032468235.1 Pseudoxyrhopus heterurus | reverse complement strand
AGTATAAGCCGAGGGTGGATTTTTCAGCCCTTTTTGAGGGCTGAAAAACTCGGCTTATACTCGAGTATATACGGTATATATAAAATTGTGTGTGTGTGTATGTGTGTGTGTTCCAGCATAACTCTGGAATGGCTGGATCAATTTCAACCAAACTTGGTACACAGATGACTTACCCTCCGGGAACAAACACTGGGGGGGTAAGATACCCGTAATAGCCCTCGGGGGGTCTTAAAAATAGCCTTAAAAATAGTGGAGTCACAGTACTCCACAACAGGGCTCCCTCTGACTCACAATGCTGCGAGAGAGAGCAGCGTGAGACACACAGAGCTACTAACAGCATGAGACATAGATCTACTAACAGCGTCAGTCCCGACTACAGCATTGCGAGAAATAAATACCCAGGCGACGCACAGGTTATCGGCTAGTATATCTTTAAAGTCTGGGTTAGCCAACATGTCTAGAACAAAAAAATACAATGGGCAAAAAAAAATTAAGTTTTTGCCTTAAGATGTGGTCCAAATTTTAACATTTTGTTCAGTGCTTATTATTATTCTATTTTAAAGAATGCTATATACTGAATACTGTTAGTTGGTTCTGTGTGGCTATGTAGACCTATAATTATTCAAACTTTTGGATTTGATTGTGCTAGCCAAAATATGTTTTAGTTTTGCATGTTGTTTAAAGCTAGCCATTACCATTTGCAAACTAGCTTAGTATGTTGTGCGATGTGGTTATGTTTTATTTAGAGAACCATCATTTAACAAAATGGTTTGTATTTGTGATTCCGATTTAAATTATTTTTCAAAACAAGTAGGTTTTTTTTTTCCAAATGTATCCAGATTTTTTTTTCCAAATTGTGCAGTGTAGTTTTTTTTTAAATCCACAGTGCACTAATGTGAAATCTTTTCATGCAGTGCTCTGGCGATGTTTCAGCACTGTGATCATATTCCTTTTTCTGCTGGATGAACAAACAAGCTTACTGGTGCTGATTCCAGCTGGTATTGGAGCAGTGATTGAGGTGAGCTGTTATTTATCTCTACATGTGATACATACAGTATTAGCACAGACAGATGAGTTCTCAAAGCAGCTTAGTAAGAATGCAAGGATTTAAACTGTCCTGATTAAATTTATTTTAATAGGTCAGAACCAGCTTAGTTGCAAGTGATTTGTATTCTAAATTGATTCGTAAATTGAACTAATGCTGGAAATTAGTTGAACAATATGTCAATTATTCCATCCTGAGATTTGAAAAAAATTGGCTGAGATCAGTTACTTGATTTGTTTGATGGGGTGCATGACTTCTATTTGCATATTTATCCCTATTTAGTATAGTACTTACTGTCCTTTCTGTTCTTCTGCATAATTCTGTCTTCCTGGTCATGCAAAGAAAGGAAGAGCAATGCAGGAACAAAGAGGTGCTATTTTTTCATTATTGAGATTTCCAGCATCCATTACTCAAAACTGTTAGGAGTATCTTCACTTTCTTAAGAGCTTTTTTAAATTAAAGGTACAGTTGAGGCATTTTCTGTGCTAGGTTTTTTTTTTCTGAGTCTTTAGTATTAGTTATCTGAAATACTGATTTCATTTATTTGATATCTTTTGCTCCTTCTCTTGAGGCTTATCCATTTATATGAACCTTAGAGCTATATAGTGTATGTGTTTGTGTAGTCACACACACACACACACTATGTATACTATATTAGCTATATTTTGGACTCACAAAGGTAACTGCAACTACGTGTTCTATCCATACAATAACCTTATTGCACAATATATCTCATATAAGATAAAAAAAAACAAGTGTGGATTGGCTTTATAAGAATCACTTGAGAAATTAAGATTTCTATATTCATGGTTTGACCATAAGACCAAAAGAAAATATTTATTTCAGCATGTTAGTTAAATATAACTGAGTTGATATGTAAAGTTTTTGCTTTTGAAGTGAAGTAATACTCCTGTTAAAGGTTGAACATCATACATTCCATTTTATTGTAGAACCATGTATATAGAAACGGAGCTGAGTATATCGTTTCTCTGTTATGCAGTCATTGTTAAACAATCATGAACTCATGTTCTTTCCAAAAGGTAGTTAAGAAATGTTAGAATTCAATGCCAATGCCAAGGAATTCAGGTATACCGTAATTAAATATCATAACCAGGTAACATAGTGAGACAAGTAAATTTGTAATACAGTACATTAAAATATTAAAATCATATTTTATCCTCTAGCTTTGGAAAGTGAAGAAAGCATTGAAAATGACAATTGAATGGAATGGTCTGATACCAGCAATAAAGGTATTTTTTTTTTTTAATGTTATGTGAATTACTCAAACTATTCACAACTTTTGATTTTCATCTGGTTGGATTTAAGTATACTGCAGGCTGTAAAGTGTTAGACTACTACTACTATCTATATCTATATAGCTATAGCTATCTATGTATCTATCGATCGATCGATTAATCGCAGTATTCTTAAATCTAACCAGATGAAAATCCAAAGTATGTATGTGCAAAATGTGTCTCTCTTCAGAATGGAAGAGGTTGAATGTGATAGTGTGTTTAATCTGTACAAAGTGAGATCTGTAATTAGACCACCTAGCACTTCGGAATTAAATCTTTACACTGATTGCCCAGCTAAAGACTTAATGAACCTCAAATTGACACACTGCCTATTATGGAGTCTGCAGGCAAATATACAAGTCTCCTGTACAATAATGATATATGTTTCTGCTCAAATACAGAGACTGAGTTAGTAATCCATGTATTATTACATTAACCATTGTACCACCCATGGTGACCTGGCACTCATAAACCCAATGACAGGAAATCTTAATTATCTTTCTGGTCAAGAACTAACAGTATGTCTTCTGCAAGACCTAACTTAGATAACCATTCTAAAGATTGCCAAATTTCTAGCAATTTCTAGTTCCGGCTTGCAGAAGCTAGATAGATTTTTAACTATTTTAGGTTTGTTTATTCTTTTCCGGTATTTTAAGTTTTATATTTGGGTTTTATGAGTCTGGGATCATAAATAAAATACTGTATACTGATTAATTATTATATTCTGTATAGTTTGGAGCATTTACTGAGTCTGAGAAGAAAACTGAGGAATATGATACTCAGGTAAAATAACCCTCTGTTTAGTATTATTTTTAGTTTACTGATTTGTGAATTTTTTTATGCTAAAGGCCTATGCTGAGTTGACTACAAAATCAAACTGGGAAGCAGTAAAGCATGCTTTCTTACTCCACAGGTAGTCCTTGCTTATGACCACAATTGAGCCCAACACTTCTTTGCTAAGCAAGACAGTTTTTAAGCGAGTCATGCCCAGTGGTGGGATTCAATTTTTTTATTACCAGTTCTGTGGGCATGGCTTGGTGGTCATGTGACTGGGTGGATGATGTCACTCATCACACCCAGTCCCGCCTGCTGGCCACTTGCCTCAAAGAAACAGGTAGGATTCAGGTTGTTTTCAGGCCATTTTTAGGCCATTTTTCCAGCCAAAAACGGCCTGAAAACAGCCCCAAAAATAGGGGTGGGGCCAGCTAGTGGTCCAATTTGCCGATTCTCTGAACCGCGATGAATCAGAATAAAGGGTTCGCCTGAATCAGACAGAACCGGCTGAATACCACCCCTGGTCATGCCCCCTTTTACAACCTTTCTTGCCATAGTTGTTAAATGTATCACTGCAGTTGTTACATTAGTAACATGAGTGTTAAGTGAATTTAGCTTACTCCATTAACTTTGCTTGTCAGAAGGTCACAGTTGGTGATCACATGATCCCAGGACACCACAACCATCAAAAATGCATGCCGGTTGCCAAGCAACTGAATTTTGATCACATGACCATGGGGATGCTGCAATGGTTTTAAGTGTGAAAAATGATCATGTCACTTTTTTCAATGCCATTGTAACTTGACACAGTCACTAAATAGATGGTGTAAGTTGAGGACTCTCTGTAATGATGGCATCTTCTTCTATTGCTCTCAAACATATGAATAGTCTAACATACTCTATTGGACAAAAAACTTAAATTGTCATCATAGAATAATAACTCTGAAAGCTGGGTGGAAAGAATTCTTGGTGACGGAAAAATCAATAGCGATATCTACAAAAATAATTTGCCTTTTCCAGACAAAATTCCAAGGTCAGTTTTTTAATAATATGAATTCCTGTTGAGAAGTATCTGTACTAATTCATAAAGGAAGATTTAGATCTTAATGATTAATTTATCCAGAAAATTAATAATCCAGTGTTATAATGTCTACACAAAGTGCCAGGCAGTTACAATTCTGAACCAATCAAAATGTCAAAAAAGATAAGTTAAAGACTACTAATAACAATAGCTTTAGCAGTTCTTGCCTGGTTGCAGTCTAGGTATAATTTGTACCTAATCGTTTAAATAATATTAGTTGAAAGAGATCGTATATATTAATTAGCTAAATCACGTGACCACACCCCAAGGACATTAATTAAAGCCAGAGGACAAACATTTTTCTAGTCCTAGGTTCACAGTTGCCATTTCAGTGGCAGGCTAAGGGCTAAACTTTAAAAATTGTGGTTAAGACCACTCAGAAACTAAATTTGATTCATGTTATTTCTTTATATAAAAATATAGATGCTTTAAAAATGAGGGTCTCTTCCTTCTAATTTTGCTTCTGTGGGCAGAACCATTGATGTACTGCATAGATATCGTTGTTGTTTTTTTAAATCTAAATAATGGTATTCTGCCTTCTTGGTCTTTTATATTGAAGTTTACATATAATCCATGAGGCCATTTGAAAAAAGGATGAAAATATATATGTAGTTTGTTTGTTTTTTCTCTCAGGCTATGAAATATTTATCATATTTGCTATATCCATTGTGTATTGGAGGTGCAATTTATTCTTTGTTGAATATCAAGTACAAAAGGTAAGCTGCTATATATTATTTTAAAAATCTAAGGCATAATAAGATAATACGTTACCTTTTTGGTAGTATACATAAAAAGTGCTAAAATGTTCAAAAATGTGTATTTCCAACAGCTGTCCTCTTACAAATCATGCTTCTTCCTCAGAATTATATAGATTCTCTCCACTGCCTTGTCTAATCAAAGCCTTCTAATCTTTCTATCAAAAATCGATAGCAAATCCTACAATTTCTCTTCTGAAGCTGCCAAATCAGAAAATGGTCATTGCAGTATAGGAATAAGCATAGATGTAATGCTAATAAACATAAAGCCTGCTTGTGCAACATTTGATCAATACATTGCAACTTTTTAAGACTATTCTGGTTTAAAGCCAAATTCAACCAGTCATGGGAATTTCTTAGACTAATCACATCTGGGCAACTAACCTTTGCAAATGTTAAAAAATATGAAGGGACTTTTTTAAAAAAAAAAGTTGAGATGCCTTCTTTCTCAGATACCATCTACCATTAATACAGATGACTGAGGTTGCCAATATATAAATATAAATATGAACATAAATAATTCTGTATTAATTTTAATTTATTTTTACTTTTTGTTCTCATTTGCTTTGATTTACCATTCCCTCTTTATGTATTTGCTTATGTAAATACTTCAGCTAAAGTGGTGGGAGGTTGTAATATATCGTACTTTTATATATTATAAATGTTGTACTTGTCTTTCAGTTCTATGCCATATATGGAATACATCTGTGTCTATGTGTATACATGACTTGATTTGCATGTGCTTTATATGAAGTCCACAGAAAAACTGGAGTGAGGAAAGACGTTTACATGTTAATTGTTGTGTTTTTTTAAATGATCAGTAATGAAAATAATGCTCTCCTTTTTTTTCATTAGCTGGTATTCATGGTTAATTAATAGTTTTGTCAATGGTAAGTATAAGTTTTTACTGCTTTTCTTGAAATCTAGTTCTTTAAAACTATTTTCAAAAGAAGTTGCTGAGGCATAGTATTTTTGGAAGTGGGTAGCTGTATGAATAGCTGTACTTGCTATCGTACATTGCTTCAGAGCATATTTAGGGGCGGGGGGGAAAACCCCACAGCTATAATCCAGCTTGATTTAGATCAATTCCAGTATTAGGTCCTGGGATGGTCTAGTGCAGGGGTGTCAAGCTCAAGGCCCGGGGGCCAGACCCGGCCTATGGGGTGCTTAGATCTGGCCTATGGGGCCTATGAATTTTCTGTTTCATTGATTTCCCACTCCAACCTAAAGCCTTATTTCTTCAAATATTAACACATCTGTAATTAAAATTTTGTAGGGTTCTTTTGCATTTCTACAAAATAATATGAACAAAACATTTCAAATTTCTAGAATGAATATAAGGGAGGGTGAGAGCCTAAATTGAAATAAAAGCTCAATATTAAATTGCATCACACTTACTATATCCTGATGTTTAAAAGCAGGAGTAAATAAAAATGGATATCTTTGTTTTGTTCTATCATACCAACAATGTGATTTTTTTCCCCTCCAACAGGAGTATATGCTTTTGGATTTCTATTTATGTTGCCACAACTTTTTGTAAATTATAAGGTAATTAACAATTGAACCCAATATTGTAACATGTTATTTAATCCAACCTTCAGTTTTTTTAAATAATATATTTTATGATCTTGCTTTCTTTCCTTTCAGATGAAATCTGTTGCACATTTGCCATGGAAAGCATTCACATACAAAGTAAGTTAATTTTGCAACTTATGAATTATGCTGCTGAGCCATTAATTATTACTTGAAAATCAAGCTACAGTTAGAATTTTATTTGCCGGTCTGGTATTACCCCCCAAAATATTCAACAATGTTATTAGGCAAACTCTAATAGTATAGTTTGTAGAGAACCATCAAGTCCTATATTCATTGTAAGGTCCGTAACCTAATTTGAAACAAATATTTGGGACGCTTTTATTTCTCAGGTTTCCTAATAACTACTTTTAGATTTAAGACTCCGAGGAAGATCTGCTTAGAATATAATGAAAAGCTACACTTGGAGGAGCCTTGGGCCACATGCACAGGAATCTCAAAGTGGTGTTTACATGACTTATAAGCACAGTGCATTAACCATGCATAATTAATAATGGCATTAGCATTTATAATAATGGCAATATTATTTAGCCCATCAGGTCAGTGAAAGTCCAGTATAGACCTGCCTTGGAGCTGCCTTGGTAAAGTTGGGAGAAGACACCAAACCCCTGGCTACCTACCTTATGGCTCGCAAGTTGAATGACTCTTTTAACTGCTGGAGTCAGCTTGTTGAGTCATGAGGTGGGTAAGCCTGTCATACTAAGGATATTTTTAACAAGTTACAAAATCATTTGGATGTTGCATATGGGTTTTGCTTGTTCTAGATTTAACCTACATGTTCATTATCGGAGAGAAGGACCCTCTGTCTATAACCTTGAAATGACATTCTTTTTACCTTCACTTCAGCTATTCTGTTTAAATATTGCGTCATCAAAAACAGTTGATTTGCTTGAAAATTTTGTTATTTTAAATAACGCGTAATTTACATGCCATTAAACAAGCCGCATCCTCTTGTCTATTACTTAACAGGCATTCAACACATTCATTGATGATATTTTTGCATTTATTATTACAATGCCAACATCTCATCGGCTGGCTTGCTTTAGAGATGACGTGGTGTTCTTGGTATACCTTTACCAAAGATGGTATGGGGTTTTTTTCCTTTAAATTTCTTCTCATTAGTTAGATGGTTAGTGTTAGTTCTTTTGCTAGGAGAAAATATAGATATGTCTTGTATATCATGCGTGGTTGGGAAAAATTGTGTATTGATTCTGTATTGTAGTTTCGTTCATCTCTTTCTCTCACTCTTTATTTTCATATCCATTTTTCACAAGACCTTTTGATGCTATCAAATAATTATTCATTCAGAAAGTTGCACAATTTTCCCTGTTCATTATCACCATTCAGCAAAGTGTAACCTACAGCTATCAACTTATGAATTCCTATTTTCATATATATCCTGAACAGTCTAGCTGACGCTTAGCCTTCTGAAATATATTTTTAGATTTTTTAAATTCATAATAAACACCTTCATTGCCATTGCTCTTTTCATTGAATCAACTCCACTTCAGGCACCATCATTTAAATATATTACGTTAGAGAGATAACTTAATTTTTCTTTCACTTCATTCATTAATTCATGTTGTATGCCAAATATTTCTCTTGCATTCCAAGTCACCATCTACTATATGCAGCGGTTCCCTCCCATATTCCTCCCCCTCACATTTCCCCGCCCCGCTCCTCACAACTGCTTCCCCCTCCCATCCTGCCTGCCAGACTTGCCTTGCAAAGATCTGTCTCCTGTCTGCCACAGTCTCCTGTCTGCCACGGTTTCTTTATCTTTGAGACAGAGGAGAGCAGGATGATTTCCCTTCCAGCATCCAGTTGGCTTGTGAATGCTTTTTGAGCCAAGAGTGAAATGTTCTGCGGGCCATGATCTTGCACAACTTCAGGCACCCATTCGCTTTTGCAGAGAATGGGTGCCTGAAGTCACAGTAGATCACACCCCTTAGAACATTTCACTCTCGGCGCAAAAAGCATTTACAAGATGATCAGATGCTGGAAGCGAAATCACGAGGGCCGTGATCTCACGTGACTTCAGGCACCCATCCGCTTTGGCAGAAAATGAGGGCCTGAAGTTGCATGAGATCACTGCCCCCAGAACCTTTCACTCAGTGTGAAAAGCATTTGCAAGCCGATCAGACGCTGGAAGCGAAATCGTCTGCTCTCCTCTCCCTCCAAGCCAAAGAAACCACGGCAGAGAGGAGACAGATTTTTGCAAGGTAAGCGAATCTAGCATGGCAGGTTGGGAGGGGGTAAGCATGAGGTATCTCAGTGGGTTGGGGAGGTCCTGGGTGGCCTTGTTCCATCATTAGGCCACCCCCATGGCCTTTCCCACCCTGAGATACCTTGTGCACTTAATGACCCGTGCATTTGATTAGTGAATGCGTAGGCGAAAGCAGGAAGTGATCACGTTCAAATTACATGATTCACTCCTACGAATCCTCAAGTTATGAATGCAATTGGCAGGCTCCATTACATTCATAACTCAAGGATTACCTATACTAACTTTAATCATACTTGCTTCACATGCAACATTCTTTGCTTACAGTAGCAACATAGCACTGGTCATTTTGCAGCACACTTTAGCTAGGCCACAACAAGGGTTAAAAAAGCACTTTGTTTACTTTAAGACATATAAGTATACTTGTCTTAGACATATATGTATATATGCATTAACAATAGCAAAAAATAGAAGCGTGAAAAGACTTTAAGAAAATGTCACAATTTCTTTTTAACCCTAAGGCTTTATCCTGTGGATAAGAGCAGAGTGAATGAATATGGAGAATCCTACGAAGAGAAGCTGAAAAGAAAACCCCACAAAGAATAATTTAAGATATTACTAAGAAATTCTTTGGATTGATGCTGGCTGCATATGCTGTTTGACTTTTAAAAAGAGATAAAGCAAAAGAGTATTCTTCAGAGCTTGGGACAGAATGTCATGGACATTGTATCATCTGCATTGCCAAAATATGTTATGATTACCTTTGGATTTTTTTAATTATTATTTGGGGTTCAATAAGGCTGCCAATATTTCTGCCAGGTGGTTAACATTTTGAATTGCTTTGACAATTTTTGCATAAATATTTGTGTCCATTATGCTTAATGTCTTGAACCCTCCAATAGCCGGCATTAAGGAGTGTGCATTTAAATTCTGCTCTTCGGCTTATGAACAAGAGGAACATACTGTGAATGATTATGAAAAGGTTATAAACCTGACAAGGACCCGCCCTTCACTTTCAAACCTTTCTGTAAAAAGGTTTTGGACCAATCCTTGGCATGTTCCAGCCTTTTTATGATTTTAGAGAGAGTACATTCCTCACTTGCTCTTTGAAATCATAAGGATTAAAAATACTTGGTTGGCTGGATTGTGTCCCTTATTTTGTACTGTATTTCCTGATGTGAGCATTTCATTTTTTTAAAGATGCCAGCTATGCTTCTTATATGAACCTAATTGTGGCAGCAACCATATGAAGACACGTACTCCCAATGGTACATTTAAAACCATTCTAAGCTGGTCCTGGATGCAAAGCGTGTAACTTTAAAAAAAAAAATTAGCATAAGTCAACTAAGTACATGCAGCAAAGAGTATTCTGTAGCTTGTGGGATGGATTTTTTTTGGTATACACACAGCAAAACGCTTTTGTTCAATCCTATAGTTGGAATTTCTTGATTCCACTAAACAGGATCTTTTTTCTAAGATGAAAAGTCATTAACATTTTCAGTCAAAAACATGTTTTTAGAAGAATGTAAATACATAGTTGCATGACACACTATTGTGCCAATGATACTTCGGCAGGGAGACTGTAGACCTTTTTCATTGTATAACAATATAAACTATAATGAAGAGTGGGTCTGAAGCAAAAGACAGGCAGAAGAAAAGGGTCTCAAAGATTCATAAAGGAAAATGAGTTCGAACTCTACTGGTAAGGGAATTGTAACTGCCCAATTGCCATGTTTTGTTTTGGTGCAGGGGCTTAAAAATTTTTATAATGAGCCTTTTTATAAATTGGGATGCTGTGTTTATTAAATAATGTTTATATTTCATGTGAAATATATTTTAAGCATGTTCAAAATGCAAGTTTAAAAAACCATTTAGATTATAGCATGAACCTTAATAGCACTGCTGTGCTACATGTCCTTTTCAAGACCAATCCCCATTGACTCCCATAAAATTGTTACATCTAATCTAAAGGTCTTCAAACTTGGCAAGTTTTAAGACTTGTGGACTTCAACTCCCAGAATTCCTGAGCTAACATGACTGGAGG
>JANHJO010005066.1:115710-126624 GCA_032468235.1 Pseudoxyrhopus heterurus | reverse complement strand
TACTCGGGTCAATAATTTTACCCGGTTTTCCTGGGTAAAATTAGGACCTCGGCTTATACTCGAGTATATATGGTAATCAGATGAAAAGTATGAGAATGGAATTGCAAGGAATAAGAAACAGGCGAGCATATAAGCAGGGAAAATAATCTCTTTAATGACAACTTATTATAATCATAAAACTTCTGAACCTTTTCTTGTTGATCAAATACTTTTAACATACCTCAGAATACAGATATACTTTCATTTGTGAAGTATAAGAGGAATATGAATTTCTTCTCACATTTGTTTATATAAATATAGGAAAGAAAATAATACACAGCATCAATAGCAAGTTCTTCCTTATTTTTCACTGTGAATATCTTTTAAAACTTTGATAATTATGGCTAAAATATTGGGATTTTTTTTAAAACTCTATAAATTACAAGGAGTACATATTTCCCTCTTTCTCAGGAAAAGTATAACATAGCTGTATTGATGTAATCATGTAATAATATTCCCTGATTTGTTTTCCTTTGCCTTTGTTTTCAGAGATTAAAAGCAAACCCTGAATAGCACATCACGTATATATTATAATATCCAGTTTCAGTACTAAATTGGGAGTCAGATGGAGAGGGAGGGAGGGAGATGGAATTGAATTGTAAACTGCCCAGAGTCATTGACTAAGATGAGCAGCTATAGTAATTGAATAGATAGGCAGGTAGCTAGTAGGAAGAATGAGGGTTGGAGCTGATTGTAACCTGTTAAGCATGTGGAGTTGAACAATATTACATTTGCACTGGACCTTTTTAATGTTGCCTTTTTAATTGCACAAGGTGCTTTAACATTTATTTCCACATTCAACCGGCAAAAGTAACCTGTTTGTATGAATTTCAGTTTCGTGGCTGAATGTAGATTGGAAAGTTCTGTCTGACTCCTGCTTAACGGATCTTCTTGGGGTGCAAATTACGCATTTTAGGAGAAAGAACATCGTAGAGTAGTAATACGAGTGTCCTATAGATTACATGCGTTCCTTACAACCTTGACTGATTTAACACCCCCAGACATGGAGTTTTTGGAAGTTTTGACAGAAGGCTTGAACAGAGTGCTTTTGGTGCGAGGAGGAGGACGTGAAGTGATCACCATTTACTCCTAATGATTTTTACATTAGCAAATGTTGGAGTAAACAACTTTGGGCTAGACTCATGTTTCTAGTGTGCAGAATACAACATTTACAGTTGAATACTATTCTCTCTCCCATTTATTACATAGAGGTTTAAAGTTTGTCTTTACTGTAGAAATGGGGATGTATATATATTTTTATATTGTTAATGTAGAAACCCAGGAGACTTATTTTTGTCCTTCATGCGAAGATGGGGCACCGAGTATGCTCATGGAACCTATATACAGAAAAGTTTTGTTTTGGGTTTTTTTTCATAGAGGAACACATTTTAGTATTTTTTTAAACTAATGATGGGTTAAATGATGGGTTACAAGAAATAAACAAAAAAAGTGGGGCAGGGTGGGGTCTCCAGGAATTGTTTTATAAATGTCTACAAGTGTCATTTTACTACTGACCTTGCTGAGTTACAACCGTTTTCCCCGTATCGTTTCTCCTTAGTTCTGTGCCGATATTTGCGTATCAATTTGTGAAATGCCTAGCACTGTATTTTTATGGGGAAAAAATAGTTTAATAAAAATAATTTAATTTAGTCACCACAATTATTTTAACTATTTGAAAGCGGCACCTCTTGAGTTTTATTTAGTTACCCGTGAGTTGTTTCATTGAGAAGTTGATTTGAAAAAGATCATTTGCCGGTAACAGGTAGAGCAAATCCAGATTGCATTCTATAATCTACATATCCACTTGTGGAATAATCTGTTTTAGGAGAAAACGGTAAAAAAAAAACCTAGTAAAATAAAATCACATGTGAAGTTCCAGCAATCAGGCTTAGTTGCAGTAATTACTATTACGTATATCACTTTCCTTGGGATGACTCTACTAAGCAAACTGGCAGAAAAGAACACAGGAAGGTTATTTATTCTGGCCAATACACAGATGTGCACAGCACATCACGCTTAGGTCATGGAGGGGAAAGCACTCTTGAATCCTGCACAGATGATCCACTTAAACAGCCAAAAGGGATTTGTTTCAGCCTGCAAACACCCCCCCCCCCCCAATCTTTTGGGGTCTACACAATCTCTCCTGTACCCTTGTTGGACAAACCGAGGCCAAAGACTCAGACAACATTTCCAAAATGGGCAAGATGAAAACATATGGATTGGTATATTTTTTCAGTCTCTTGAGCATTGAATGGATCTAAAGTATGGCTACTGGCAGTTGGAATCTTCTCCCATAAGTAGGTTCCATACATTTTGAGCCATATCCTAGAATAGTTATTTTTTTTTCTGAATTCCTCAAGATATTTTTCCATCTTACTACCCACTATTTTCCCATTATCTTTGTTACTGTCTTTCCAAGGACGAAGACTCAAATGAGTCCTAACCTTCACTTCGTATTAATGTATCCACTATTATAGTACACTTTTGGTTTGTTGAATATTTTTGTGTCAAGACACCAGTATGATTACCAGTTTTAGAAATATGAAATGCGGACATAACTTTTATGTATCTACCGCACATTAGTGAATTATTAAATGGAATTATCTGTAAATTACATTAGCATTTCCACAAATGTAATGGCTCATATGGTTTTTTTATCATAGAACTAACTAATGAGAAACTTAACAATAGCTTTATTCACTATAATTTGTTCACTGTTTCCCTAGTTTATTTTTGTAGCTTAAAATTGATAGTTGCTGGCCAGTCATTAGGGATAGTCTAATTACTTATTGATTGCCCATAATGAATTTCACGGTTAGAGTTACACAGCGTTCCATATAACTCCACAAACATTTAGAAAATTGTTCTTTCAAATGACCTTAATAGGCTGCTTTGAAGTACACTACATCACTTTAGAATCACGGAGTTTGGCAAATCGTTTTGGAAAGACAAAGGAATTTCAAAGTTATCTGGAATAATTGATTGCCTGAAGTAATAAAATGTTTAGAAATATGGTTTGTGAGAAGAAAATCCCAGATTTAATTGCCATGATCCCCAGGTGGAGAAAGAAAAAGCTAACTTTTCCTCAACCAGTATTCCCATTAAAAAAGGAAATACGTTCCAATTCAGTTTTCCAATTGAAGATTTTTGATTGGAGTCCTTCGTCTGGGTGTTTGTCGTCTAGATCAGGGGTGTCAAACTCGTGGTGTCATGTCATCCCATGACGTATCGCAACTTTTTTCCTTCACTAAACCAGGGGTGGGTGTGACGCAGTAAGAGCATCGTGCTGAAAGGGAAAATTGATCATATTTGCTTGGTCAACCAGCTGATAATCTTTTGAGGAGCTTTTAGGAATAATTCCTGAGGATATAACAGTTGGCCGGCAAAGCTGATGCCATTTACTTAGCAACTTCTCAATAGTATGCTGTGTTCCCAAAAATGAAAAAAAAATAATACTCAAATCTATGTGTCAGCTATTCTTCCTCTGGCAATTAGCTGACAGAAGAAGAAAAAAATCTATTGTTAGTGGCTTATCATAAATATGGTAGATATGGGTGGCTGATGGGGGAATCAAATGTACATAGATGAATAAACACTCCAACTGGTGAGACATTGTTTTCATTCTCTGAGCTTTTTTCTTTGGGACACAATGGGAGAGAGATTTTTCAAACTCTTGACACCCTTCTAGGGAAAGTATATCCTTCCACCCGTATATATCAATGGTGCTGAAGCAAAAATTTCAAGAATTCAGACTGAGCAGTAGTTGTATAATGAATATTTTATCTTTAGAGTATTTTCTGAAATTAAAAAGTGAATGCCTATGTATAAATGGCAGAAAACACTTCTTTCTGTTTCAACTGTGCTAGCTTGCCTTTGGGTTTAAGGTAATTTAGGCATGCCGAGTTTTGAGGCATTAACTCTTAGTTGCCTGGATTTGATACTACAGGGGATAAGACATCATCATCTATATTTTCAAAGATATTATTCTGACTGGAACATTGGTTTTATATGACTCCTATATTACACTGGAATTTACAACTCCAAATGTCTCTAGGATGTTAATTTTCCTAATCTCATTCCATGAGAATGTTACGGTCTTACTAAAAATTGTAAAATCTCTCCTGAGGGGAGGTGGATGGTCTAAAAATATGCAATATAAATAAATAGGCTTTTACTCCTCAATTTCAACATGTTTTATTTAGGTAGACTTTTAGTGTGAAAGAAAACATATTCCCCCTTTTAAAGCACAGAGGATTCATTTTCACTTTTTCCATATTTTTACACTCTTCTTATTGTTAGGTTTTACTTGGCAACTCTATGCCGGTACTTCTGTCAGAACTTTTGTAAAGTTTTTTGAAGTCGTTTATTAGAACCCAGTCTCTCTATTAGTTTGCTTAATGCTTATTGTGTTAACTCTTATTAGTGTAAAATGTACTCTGATTAAAAAGAAACATTCTATGATGAAGTGTTAAGCCTTGTAATCAGAGGTGCTATTCAGCCAGTTCCGACAGGTTCTGGAGAACCGGTAGCAATAATTCATAGAACCGGCAAATACCACCTCTGATTGACTAACCGCAGCAAATACCACCTCTGATTGGCTGACCAGATGGCCACATCCACCAAGCCATGCCCACAGAACCGGTAGTAAAAAAATTTGAATCCCACCACTGCTTGTAATTACCATAACATATTGTCATTATTAAGCCTAGTAAATGGGAAAATCAGCAACCTTACACTCTGAAGATTTTGGTGTAGAGCAAAGATTTATTTTTTTATTTTAAACATTTATATAGTTGCCCATCTTATACTGAACTGGGCAGCTTCCAGTCAAGAATTAGAACAACATCAGTAATAAAATTAAACCACATTAAAACAAAATCATGAACATTAAAAACAAGAACCTGGCACCAAGTGAAATCTCTTGACATATACAGTCACCTCATCCTACCCCAGGGCTTGTGCGGGAAAGCAAAGTCTTCAAAACTTTATGGAAGGCTAGGCAGGTAGAGGCCTGTTGAATTTCAGAGGACAAAGTATTCCATAGGACAAGGACTGCTACAGAAAAGACACTTCCTAGTTCTCATGTGTGGCAAAGTTTAAGGAACATGTCCACCCTATCTGTTAAGGCAGGTGGCTGGTGGAAGAGACTAGGAACATGTCCACCCTATCTAATCTGTTAGGGCAGGTGGCTGTCCTTAGGGAAAGGGAGTCCTGCAGATAACCTATATAGGGCTTTTTAAAAAAAATTTATTGCTTTATTGTACGTCACCTCATTGTACAGTTTCAACGCATCATTTCCTAAGAACTTCTAATCTACTCCTCTCTACTTATACATATATTTACAATATACAATCCATAATTCTTCATGTCATTTCTTATATTCTCTATTTCTTCTTACATTTTCTAATCTCTGCTTCTTCTTTCTAGCCACTTATACCATAAATCCCAATTTAAACAAAAATCCAATTACCCTTTATCTTTTAGCATCATTGTTAATCTATTTCGGCACATTCCAGTATTTTATTTATCAGTTTTTCTTCTGTTGGTATCATATCGTGTTTTCCAATGCTGCGCAAATGTAATCCTAGCTACCGTAATTATATGTACAAAAAAGTATACCATATTTTTTATTATACTTCCCCGGAATCATCCCTAATAAAAATATTTCTGGCTTTAAATCTGTTGACCTGTCATCTCCCATAACCATTTCTTAACTTTACACCAATATCTCCTTGCCGCTGGACATGACCACATGTGATGGTAAATTCCTTGTGGGTTCTTTACATTTCCAACAATCTGGTATTAAAGTGGGGAACATTTTGGCTAACCTTGCAGGAGGAAGATGCCATCTATAAAACATTTTGAAGTCCTAATGTTTTATAGGGCTTTAAAGGCAATAACCAGGACTTTGAAGTGTACCCAGAAGGAATCTAGAAGCCAGTACTGCTTGTATAACAAAGGTGTTGCACGGGTAAACCTAGGGCCACCTATCATTGTATCTGCTGACACATTTTGAATCAGACCATGTAAGCATTTTCTCATGTGACAATACTATCTCATCAACTCTTGCTACTCAGCTCCTCAGATTTGGGGCAGAAAAGTATCTTGCTTTGAGCTGATTATGTGTTTTAACTTAGCATGCAACATCTCCATGGTAAGAACCAATTTTAGTTTATATCTTACTTTCTCGTAAGGACCAATTTTCATGATAATTGCACAATGAAATAAATGGCCTGATCGCTAAAGCCATATACATTTCAAAGCTTGATTCATATAGTAAAAATCAGGGCCTGATGCATACGCCAACAGCTCTTAGCTTGTACCAAATGTTTGCATATTTGTGAAGGCAAATCTTTTTGTAGCTGGGGTAGCGGAGAACAATTTTTAAATTGCAAATGGATGCGAAGCTGTTCTTTGCCCATATTTAAAAGATGTTTTTTATGCCTCAAAGGAACTGAAAAATAAAGTAATTCATGGCCCAATTGCCTTGTGTTGTGCTCTGTAAGCAGTGTCAGTGTCTCTAGAACTGGATCTGTTAATATGAGAATCAATTCCACTCATGCAATATAATTTTAATTTAAAAGCGGAATTAAAATATCCAAAAAGCAAGGCCACAGTAGACTTTATTTATAGCAATAGCACTGTATTTATATACCGCCTATCAGGGCTTGCAACCCTCTCTAAGCAGTTTACAATGTCAGCATATTGCCCCCAACAATCTGGGTTCTCATTTTACCGACCTCAGAAGGATGGAAGGCTGAGTCAACCTTGGAGCTGGTCGGATTCGATCAGCCAAACTGCTGATCTGCAAGTCTGCAGAGAAGCCTGCAGTACCTTGTTCTAACCACTGAGCCACAGCAGCTGAATTGGGCAGCTAAATTTAATTTGAATTTAGTAGCTGCCCAATTCCAATGGATTTAAGACTAACCTACTCTTTTAAAATATTTAATCTGGAACGTGCAGAATTTTTTGTGTTCTTCCTTTATTTCACTGGTAATCTGAAAAAAAAAAAGTTGCAGTGATTCCAAAAGTTCAACAGCATATATTGGGGAAAAAGAGATGCTATAATGGATGCCAACTGTGAAATTCCTGCAGTGTTTCAAGCAGCAGCAGAAATAGCCACACTCAATTCTTGAGAGGCCACATAGGGTTTGCCTGAACTGCTCTCTTATTTAGGAAAAAAAAGTGGAAGAGGGAAAGATTGCCCTGTTTTCAAGTCACCCCCAACCTTCCTTAATTTGTGCTACTCTTCTATTTTTATCCCTCCCCTCCTTGCTTCAGTTAAAGATGATCAGTGGGAGCAGTGCACACTAATGTGCATGTGAATCAGAACGAGGATAATCCAATAACTTCTTCCCCTGTCTAGATGGAGCAGTATTTGGAAAGGGTGTCCTGATTTTAGAGATGACGGGGGAACCTAGATTTTGCACTCGGAACATCATTGAAAATATTTGTGTATGGACCTATAGCTTCCCGTAGAACATCCTAAAATACACCTGTCCAAGTAGGATATTATAAAAAAAAAACACACTACCAGAACCCAGGTGTAATGGGTTGTTGAAGAGAATCCATAAACATATCCTGATGTTTACTTGAATTAGAAAATTATCACAGTGCTACAATTAATTTCTGCAACATTGGCACGAAAAATGAAAATTCCTTCCTCTGTGACTTGGAATATGTACACGAGGAATTGTTTTTTTGTCCTTTTTTATTTTTATAGTTCATTCTATTTCTCTAAAGCAAAAGTAACAAATCATGCAAAGGCCAAAATAACCTGGGACATCATTGATCCTTAATAAAACCTAAACTACCCACAAAAATCTACGTATCGGCAGTTTGGGAAATAATTACCAACACATTCTGTCTAACATAACTTACACATTCTTTTTTATTTGGTACCATTCTTATTTTTTACAGTGTGTAGAAACATACAGTACATATGAAAACTGCTTTCTCCTTATACAGTCTGTCTCTTCTGCCTTCCACTGTAGTTAAGTCACCCATCTCAATCTGGAAACACTAATCCACTTTGAAATTGTTGAACCACTGAATGTAAAGTGTAACATTACTTCCTTACAACTACTACTTCTAGGCTCTGACAGTTAAATGCTACACTGGGTACTTGAGAAACTAAAAAAATACCAGAACTTTAAGCCAAAAATATGTTGGTCATGTAAAACAGTGTCCTGAACAATCTTGGGCAGGAGAAGGAGCAGAAGATAAGCATATTTTTTTTCTATGAAATATGATTGAAAAAAAAATTGTATAATGCTCAAAAAGATAATAGGTTTATACTGAGGTAGATGAGTCTCAGAGTTTTGATAATCAAAAAGCATGAGCATTTGGCAAAGCTCAACATCATTACAATCTGCAGAATATAGCAAATGTTAGGGGAAAAAAGTAGTTTGCATAATTTATATAGTCATGGAACACTGCATATATTGATACAAAACACGTATAATACTTGGATTACACTAAGTTATCAGTGTTGAAACTGAAATGGAAGCAGATTAAGAAACTGCATTGTAATGAATTATTCTCGAGAAAAGTCTTTTGAGAGTTGACAGAAAACAATACCTTATTTAAAGGTCATTAACTCGGGTCATTAATGAACACCTGCTGGAGATTCTGCGCCAGCTCTGCATAAAAGCACCAATTCTGTTTTTTTGGGTGGTTTTTTTTTTTTACATTGCAACAAACATGCTAAAGTTGAGGCAAGTTCTCTTATTAAACTGATGCAACTAAAAGAATACATTTGCAAACAGACCCTTTACAGATTTATTTTTATTTTTTTCATTCAAAGGATCTCACCACACTACTGTCTGGTTACACTGTTAAGCCTCTGAAACAGAAAAGATTATATATTGGCTGAATAAACCAACAATAAGCCATTCAAATCATTGGTGGTTTGGGATACCACGGTGTACCACTGTGGCACAGGTGGTTAGAGTGCTGTACTGCAGGCTACTTCTGCTGACTATCGGCTGCCTGCAAATTTGCAGTTCAAATCCCACCAGGCTCAAGGTTAACTCAGCCTTCCACCCTTCCTGGGTGGGTAAAATGAGGACCCAGATTGTTGGAGGCAATATGCTGACTCTGTAAAACCGCTTAGAGGGGGCTTAAAGCACTATAAAGCAGTATATAAAGTCTAAGTGCTATTGCTATTTTTTACTCTCTCAGTACTAAAAAAAAGTCACTGAATGAAAACTTGGTGATATAAAATCCAGGGCTAATAAAAAATATTTCTACATGAACCAAGTAATTACACGATGTTGCATACAGCCATCGTCAAGATAGATAGCTTCAAAAATGCCGAATATACATGAACACCGTACTATACATCATGGGTGTCAAACTCGTGGCATCACGTTGCCATCACATGACATTTTGCGATGTTTTCCCCATTTGTGGAGTTGGGGTGGGCGTGGCCTCCGCGTGATGCATCCAGCCCATAGGCCACCAGTTTGACACCCTTGCTATACATGAACGCCAACTAGCTGTCTGAAGACAGGAGGAAAACTTAATCTCACAACACATGGACAGTTTCAGCTGGGAAACTATTCGCATCATAGACAAAGACAAACCCCAGAATACTAGAGAATTCCTGGAAATTTGGCATTCAGATAAATCAACCATCAATAGACACATGGAGATAAACCACATCCATACACCATTCAAAAGAGGAAATAAAAAACGTAGAAAGGAAACAAAAATACTGTAGCAGCCCATATTCAGATAAGCAGGGATCAGTACAAGACAATCAGGCAGGAAACAATACTTTAATCAAGGAATCACCAAGGAGAAAACTACACACCCACCAAAACTGTCAGGATAAACATTAAATAGGCAACAAACTCACACTTGTTCACACTGAAATTATAGCTAATGATATTTATGTAAGCAAACAATCCAAACTCCATAGCGATTATACAATTTCATAGAAATAAAATGATCAATTATTCTTGCCCCAAGCAGGAAAGTGGATAAGTAATCATCATGTCTTTGCATTCTCTGGTACTGGGAATGTTTCTAACTATCAGTTTGGGGGGAAAGTCTCATGTAGCTGGTTAGATGAAAAAACAACCATGAGCAGCACTTGCTGGAAGCAACCTGTAGTACAATAGAGGGTAGGTGATGGTACTTGCAGGAAATTGACGATGCTGCATTCAGTCTGGTACTAACTTCTTTATTTATTAATTTGCAATTCCCCCCTCTCTTTGCTGATTAAGCAGAGTGCCTGCAGAAATAATATAACACATAAAACATACCACTAAAATCATTATTCAGGAAAACAATTCTGTTTCATAAATGAGTTCTTGTGATGCTAACATTAAACTACTGATGTGGAATAATGGGTTGAATCATTTATCTTCATTATTTTCTACTGTATTTATTTTTTTAAGTGTAGATGATTACTTGTTCATTTGGTCCCTTGCAGACATAGATCACCTTGAGCTCCTGAAGGAAAAGGGAAGGGAATATTAATCTAATCACATAATAGTTCAAGGAACATTAAGGAAATGCCTTCTCTATAATAAATTATACTTATCTTGCAACTGGAGGCGTTAGTTTAGGGGCAGACCACCAAAAAAATATTGAAATCTGTAGAAGAAAATATCTGTATCTGTTTCCAAATTCATAAACCTTAAAACATGGGACAAGAAACTCAAGACATTGTTGAGATCATTTAAAGATCACTAGCTGATGACCCAGCGTTGCCCGGGTATTTATTTGTGGAAATGGACCCTCCCCTCCTCCTCCTCCTCCTCTTCATCATTTTCTTCCCAGTCCTTCTGCTCCTTCTGTTTGTCCTCCTCCCCCTCCTGTTCATTGTGTTTTTCCCTCCTCCACCCTTCTCAATGCATGCTCCTC
>JANHJO010005066.1:30406-40524 GCA_032468235.1 Pseudoxyrhopus heterurus | reverse complement strand
GGATTCTCCAGCTTGAAATAAACTTTTCTATAGAGGACATACAAACTTACAACCTCTGCTTTATATATATAGATTTAGTCAATTGGCATTTTGCCCAGAACGTTGTGGAGACTTGCCAGAGGCTTCTGGCAAGTTGAAATATTTATCTTATTTTAACCAAAATGGACTTTTTGGGGTTTTGTACAATAAAAGATGCTGTGCTTTTAAGAACTCATCCTGATCCATGAATTTTGGGTGTGAAACACAACAACTAGCTTTCTAGCCCTCCTTCCAGCAAATGCCCCTGTTCTAAAGGCTAGAAAGGTTTGTACAGTGTAACCTCGGTTCGCGAACACTTCCGTTTGCAAACAAATCGATTCCCGACCAAAGAAGCCAGCTGAATTTTGAATCGGTTCACGATTCAAAACTCGGTTGGCGAACAAAACAGGTGCAGAAAGGTTCCTCTTTCTATACTGATTTTCCCTTCTGCGCATGTGCAGTGTACATGCATGTGCAGCAGTGTCACTTTGGAACGCGAGTAAATCAGTTCATGCCCGCAGTCCGGAAGGGATTGCGGTCGCAAACCAAGGTTCTACTGTACCCTTAGGAATGACTGTGTTCCCTAGCTTTCTAACCGTCAGAAAAGTTAAAGGGACACAACATCATATAGTTAACACAAAGTGGAGAATGAAAAATCCCTTCGAAGAGTAATCAGGTGTTCTAGTACACCCATTAGGCCTTAATATGTTCTGAGATTTGGCAAAATCTACCCATCAAAAATGTTGCTGTAATCAACAAAACAAAAGCAAGCCTATTTTTTTGTATTCCCTTGCTATTTCCCATTATCCGTCGAGTCAGGTACCTGATGTCTTGTTCCTCTAACTTTCCTGAAAACTGACTAGTCACCTGGTATTACTTTCAAATATGGCTCTGTTGATTTTCTTAGCAATCTTAAGGAGAATTTAGCCTACACAAGGCATTAGTGCCATTGAGCATTTATTTGCATCTCCCTTTTTAATATACCTATGGGTAAAGGAGTCTTTTTTGATCTCTAGACTACAGAGTCTCTTGTTCCATATTTGCTGAAAATGAACAGTTGAACAGCTTCTCCTGCAGTTTTAAATAATCCATGGAGTATTCAATATCTGCTTAGAAATAGCAAAAGATAATGATGGGCTAGAGCAACTGACTGGGTTCCCAAATATAGGCTATAAAATTGTATTCCCACTAAATGTAGACTTAAAATATGTAATTATCCTCTTTGTATGCAACCAATATTTAAAATATTGTCAAGTTTTCAAGATACTATTTGCACAGAGAGCCTATTGTTTCTTTATTAAGGTATACCATAAATCTATAAAGTATTTAATAAGGCTTTGCTACATAGAAATGTTCACTTTATGTATTACATTGTAGGCAAGAACTGCCTAAAGTCATTTGGACTCTATTGACCGCATGGTCTTTCGAAGCCATACTTATAAACAGAACAGCAAGACTCTTCCAATCTCCATTTACAAACTCTAGTAAACCCTAGTTTACTATTACAAATTTGTGTTCGGATACGTATATGGATGTTTGGGGTATGAATTTAGATATTTCAGTAACTATAATTGTAAATGTCTCGATTGAAAAAGATCAAGCATATAATAATGTTTCTGACTGTAACTACTGAACTACTACCTTATGGGATTTCCATTCAATCCAAGTTGCAGTTTCAAATGTTTTTACTCTCCAGAATCAGGCAGAAGTTCTATAAATTCCCAGAGTGTCATCAATGCTCCATCTACCACTTTAGACTGCACAATGCGACACATTTTCAATACATATTGAATATCTCTATTGACTATAGCTGAGGAGTTTCAGGAAAAACAAGCATCTTATCTAAAGAAAGACAAGAGGTATTGCTGACTATACACTGAATTGCCAGTGTCAGTGAAATATATTTTATTTGAAATGTCTTTGATATTATTTCAAATCAGCTTTCTAATTTAGAGCTTTTTCCATGGTTTTTTTTATTTCTTTTTAGAATAAACTGCAGTTAGTTCATGGTTCTCTTTTCAAGGGCCTAGAAATTCAACAGGCTGTTAAGCAATAAGAAAATGTCAATGAATGGGGCAATTGACAACAGAAGTAGCCAAAAAAAGCATGACCCCATTTTTCCTACTTTACACCTTCCCCCTTAGTTACCACCCCTTACTTGGGTTCCTCAAGCAAGTACTTGACCTATATCCAGGCAAAGTACTAGATAGAGGCATTGATGAAAAAGCAATCATCAGTGAACAAGTAAGCTTCCTCATTTATCCCTCTATAAATGATCCCTCTCCAAAAGTTCTTCTTCTCTTGTACCTACAGTAAGAACTACATGACACACTCCATGTTTCTACAACATCTGCCTGGACCTGAATAGCTCATTCATCTCTTTAAATCCAGAGTGAAAATATAAACCTTGAAAGAGTTTGCAATTTCATCTGAACTTCTATAAATACTAAAACCATGAAAAGGCTGGAGGCGGCCAAGAAGCACTTTCTACAGTGGTTACTTGTCGTTACTTGTCCATAGAAATAATTGATGATCTCTTTCAATTATTGGCGTCATCTGTCAGAAAAGTTCATGATTCCCTTACTTCTCATCTTCAGTAACACTTAATTATTCTGTGACCTACTTCATTAGTTCCATTTCCCATATGTCATGATTAATACATTGTTATAGAATGGCGCTTTTTGGGTTTCTTTTAAAGTGACTTTGAGGGAAAAGTAGTATTTGAAGAGCCAAAATAGATTTTATGATTATTTCATGCTGGAATATTTATCAACTCCAAGACAAAGTTTTTTCAGATAGAAAATGTACTTTATTGTTCTACATGTAGGCAAGCTGTTTAAAATTGTTCATCCAATTAGGCAGAAAACTATTCCCATAATGAACAGTCCATATGGAGTAAACAGTACAAATTAATAAATAGTTTAAAAGCATCTGATGTTGCATTGAGATTAAAGATAAGCAGAAGGGGAGATTATCAGCCCTTTGAATGGAAAAGTAGTAGAAGACTCAAGGGGGGGGGAGAGACAGTAATATTAGAAAGATCATATTTAGTGGGCACAGACTTTGCACGTTGAAAAGTATGCCAATTTATGTGGTTACCAGGCTAACAGCAGAAGACCATTTTGGTTTTTAATAGTAACATAATCTGTTTCCAAACATGGAGATAAAAGGAAAAGCTTCCATATATCAAATATTGTCAAGCTATGACATTTGGTATGGCAAGATATAGTAGCAGCTACCTACTTGGACAACTTTAAAAACTAGCCCAGGTATAGTTGTCCCGGCGCCCGGCGCTGTTCTCGCCGCTGTCTCCTCTGTCGCCACTCATCCCCACCCAGCCTACCCTCATCCCATCGCCTCCGATGTTGCCTCCTCCATCGCTGTTCTCTGGCGCCCCTTGTGGACTACTGTGAAGGCGTTGGCAGTATCGCCAGTGTGAAGAGGTGGGCACTTCGGCAGTCTTTTTAGGGGGCACAAACCCGTGACGGCATGTCTGATCCTCACAGTGTTTGTTGTCGGAGGGTAAGGTATCTGTATGGCAAGTTTGGTTGAGATTGGTCCAGCGTTGAAGAGCGTATATGGCACATACATACATACATAAACACACACACACACACTCTTCTTATATATAGATTAAGCAAATAGAAGATTGGGTATCAACAATTGCTAGTTATGATGGTTATATATACTAGCAGTAAATTTCTCAGTATTAGTTTTTGGGGTACATAAGCAGGAGGGGGATTTTGCTCTCCCATCCTTCCCAAAAGCACTCCTCTTACGGGTTTTAATCTGGTTCAGCAAGCCTTTCTTATGTTTTTGTTCAAACATGCAACTATTACCACCAACAACAATATGGTTTCTATAATATACTAACTAATAATATTTTTAAGTTCCCAAATAAATCTGACAATCCAAACTAAATTTAGCAATCGGCAAAAAAGTACATGCATTTTAAGGAGATCATGATTATTTTTATTTGTTTCTATTAGACATAGGAAGGATTAAGAACTGATAGAGCACACTGAATCACTTTCCCCCTGAACACTGGAAAAAAAAACCGATTGAATGCAAACTTGGTAATCACTTCTGGAGGGCAACACCCAGTCAAAATAACAGTACTGAATACATGTACTGTAGCTCATCCAGATAAGCCTAAAAGGATGAAGTCACCCACCAGGTTAAATCAAAAACAAATAAATCACTTGGTGTTGTGCCTGAACCAATCTGACATAGAAGATTCACTGGGGTATCACAATTCACTTTCCTCCTTCCGCATGCAGCGTTGATGGTAAGTCTCGCTGGGTGCCCTAAGCGAACACCAAATGCCCTCATTTCACTTTCAGCACCGCTGAAAGATGCAGTGTTATGAAGCTACATTATCACCATCATCATTACCGTCCCACTTCTTTTTAAAACTTTTTTTAAAAAGCAGAATAACTGTTTTGAATCAAGGAGGTCGTTCTCACTCCATGCTTCCTCCCTCTTGAGAACAACCCTATAGCAGCTAAAGGAAATTTAGACCAGCATCAACCAGGCCCTACAGCAGAAAGTGTTATAGGATTTGCTCCATTTCTCTTGCCCTGTAACTACAGTTCAGAAGTTCAGTTTGAGAACAGATCTGTGTTTTCTCAAAGCCTGCAACTGGCAAGGGAAATCGTCCGCTCTTGCTCCTGCTAGCAGTTTTTATTAGCAGGACATCATTTCTTTAAGTTAATATAAATGCAATCTCAATGTATCATTGCTCTCCACTGTCTTTGAAACTACATCAGATCTATTGACCAATTATTTAACTGTGTTATCATCTTACTGTTAGAAAACAAACACCTGGTTCTGAGCAAGAAAAATGTGAAATTTGTCATCCTGAGGTTGCCACTGTTTTTGTTTACTGTCCTATCCCTAAATTTTCAACATGAATAAAGGGGGGGGAGCGCCGCATTCTGTATTTCAATAAACACTAATGAAAATCTGTGAACTTTAGATAAATTTTATTTTCAGAAGGAAAAAATCTATATAAATGATATAGCAATAGCCAAGTATCTGAAGCGGTGGATAGAGTTAACTTTGAAATTAGATTTACTGAAGTGAATGGAATGAGACTAGGCAATAATCTAAAATTATTTAATCCTAAAGTAGGTTAATAAGGTTTACAGAAGTAAAATAACCCATCTCCTTCTTGCTTCCTCCAGCAATGTTGGTTGTGAGGCAGAAGATGGCGGGGAGTTAAGGAATATGAGGAATTTTGCCTCTTGAAGTTCCATTAAGGTATTTTATCATCTAATTCAACCAAACTACTTAGAGAAAGAGTTTGAAACTGCCATGCTCATTTGAAAGGATTTTTTCCCATTAAGATCTTAATTAATGTCTTACTCATTATACCTTAATTGCCATACAAAGATGTCTGAATAATAGAACAACATGATCCAGGGAGGAATCCACTAGAATTACTCATGCCAGGACAAGAGATTCTGATGGAAGAAGAATGTTAGAATGGATTATGCAAATATAATCCTGGCACTGCCTTGTAATTCTGTCAAATATCACCAGTACAATGAGAGATTAAGTCAGAAGGAAGAGGGAGAGTGTACATAAGGAATAATGGATTATTTGGATGACTGGAAAGAAAAGAGAAGGAATTCTAGTTACGGCCATAAGGCATCTGTATGACTTATTATCAAATATCTGCATAAGGAAATGCAAAGGAAGT
Source organism: Pseudoxyrhopus heterurus (assembly GCA_032468235.1). Taxonomy (NCBI): domain Eukaryota; kingdom Metazoa; phylum Chordata; class Lepidosauria; order Squamata; genus Pseudoxyrhopus; species Pseudoxyrhopus heterurus. Next base: position 34,802 of record JANHJO010005066.1, on the reverse strand, counting down.
GGGAAACATGGTTCTCTAAAAGGTAATTTATCGTTACTGGACATAGAAATGGCACAGTGAAAAAGGCAGGAACTATACTTTGAAAAGAACATCAGCTACAGCATCCTAGTGTACACCAGATAAATTAATTAGATTTAAAAGTCTGTGTTGTATCCAAATTAAGCAGCTCTGAATATAAAGAAGACCCTTGGGAGATATTTCCATACTAAGTATTATAATTTGCAGAATATGTTCTCCAATTACACAAGTAAACCAAAACCTTTGCGGTCTTGTCTTTTATGTTATACTGTTCAATTTTGTTTTCTTGTTCTTTATGCTGACTGCATGTGATTTCTCTTCGTTTAAAACAGCACTATATTTATAGGCATTATAGAGAAATATCAGGTCCAAAAATCTGCTTTGTCTGCCAGCTTTTTACTTTCCCAAGCAGCATGCAAGCAATATATGCTGGTTGGACGAACTGGCATTTGACTGTAGCAAATTAACCTACCTAATCTTTCTTTGCACAAAACATGGTAAGTCATTATGTGGATGCAAAAGGAATCCAAGTAAAGCATGCAAGAGCAACACTTTGCTCAAATACCCCATCAACATGTCTATAATCACAGCATGAGAAACTCAACAAGGATCAAGCGAACAAACAAAGGTGAAATTTACATTGTGGGATGACTTTTGCTTCTGTTGAGAAATTGCTAACCACACCAACCACCATTGTCAAGAGTTGTCTATAACAAAGATGACAAAGAAGGCATAGGTAAAGGTAAAGGTTCCCCTCGCACATACATGCTAGTCATTCCTGACTCTAGGGGGCGGTGCGCATCTCCATTTCAAAGCCGAAGAGCCAGCGCTGTCCAAAGACATCTCTGAGGTCATGTGGCTGGTATGATTAAACACCGAAGGTGCACGGAACGCTGTTACCTTCCCACCAAAGGTGATCCCTATTTTCCTACTTACATTTTTACATGCTTTCGAACTGCTAGGTTGGGAGAAGCTGGGACAAGTAACAGGAGCTCACTCCGTTACACGGCGCTAGGGATTTGAACTGCTGAACTGCCGACTTTTCTGACCGACAAGCTCAGCGTCTTAGCCACTGAGCCACCGCGTCCCTCATAAAGATGGCATAGTGCAATATAAATACTTTTACTGTTAAAAATCCAATATAATAACACTTCCAGGTATTAGCCTATGCCTGTCTGCATGGAAATAAGTCACTTGCTAGACCTTAGATATATGCTTAATGCTACAGGGCTTGTAATCTTTGTAACTGCTCCACCCTACTCACTAATTTATTCTGATTGTAATTTAAACCTGGGTGTGGGAAGCCAGATTCAGAATGTTTAGACAGATTTTAAGCATGTTATGCTTAAAAATTTGAAGGAATCTGCAGGAAAGGAAGAGTTCCACATTCTCCTCCTCCTTTTCACTTTTCCTTCCTCATTATGCTTCAACATTCTAAAACATAGATCATTCCATTGTTACACCCGTTTAGGGCCTTAGTTGCCTGTTCTTTTGATAGTCAACTCAACCCAAACCTATACAGTATATGTTTAAGGTTAAGTCTGATATTTCCTATAGAATTTATTCTTTAGCAAGTCTCAAAAAGGCTGCAATCTTAAGATTGCAATCCTACACAAACTTGCTTTAAAAAAAAAGAGAGGCTATATTGGAATTCATTCCTGAAAAGTCCAGGGAACTGTCAATAACAGGCTGTCAATAACAGGCTACCAAAACAGCACTATGTCAAGTGCTCAAAGCTGTTTAAAAAGTGGCAGCCGTCTTCATGTCTCAGAGAAGACAATGAGATTGGAAAGAAGAGTCTCTTACGAATCTCTCATGAATTTGGCAGTAGCAGTTGCAGGTAATTTCTACTAGCAATCCTTTCAGAGCAATCATCCATGCTCTTCAAATGAGGGGAAAAGCATACAAAAATGACAGCTAGAATCCTTTGAGGAAGGCAAAGCACTAGTCAAAAGGAACAATGAACTAGAAACATGCTTAAGAAAAACATCATTTTTAGAAGCCCAATCCCAATTATAAGTTTAATTTCCTGTAATTTCCTGAATCTATTTAAGTACTACTAATTTGGAAAGATAACTTTTTTAAAAATAAATGTGAGGTTTAAAAAAACAGCATTGATTTCTGCAAGGTGTTGAAAGTGAATAAAGTAACCATTCAGACAAGGCATTTTTAAAAAAAAAATTACATTTGTTCTGATCACAAAAGTATTTTACAATAAGCCTTTCTAGATAATAGAGGCTAGAATTGATCTAGGGGCTTGTATTATGTTTATTATAATGCTGCAAACTTGGCAAGAAGCAGGCCAATGATCTAAACAGGTTACAGAAGCAACATCGCCGCATTTGGAGATTCTTTCAGGCAATCTTTTTAAGAAACAGAGATGAAAAAGAGTGGGAAAGTGGGGAGTATAGATGCAGTAACTGTGGTGATAAGACTGATATACATCCAGGAGAGAGAAACAAAAGAGATGCTACCTCGTGTTTCCTTTTTTTTTTCTTTTGTTGCCTTTTGAACAGAAATTATGTTTCCTTCTTGTGTCGCAAATAAAAAAAAAGGACAATTTTGAAATCAGAGCTGCACTGTTGTTCTTCCAGCAATAGGAAATGAACCCATATCACCTGGCCAGTGGTTCCAGATGCATGAATTGTTGGCTCCCTCACTGCCCACACAAGGTCAATGTTCACATTCCCAGATGTACTTTCCCATGTTCGTGTCAAGAGGGAACACAGGCCTCTGAAATGCATGGATGTGAAAGGAAAAGAGGGAAAGAAGATGGAGTTTCTGTTGAGACCTTTGTATATAAAAAAAAAGAGAGAGAGAGATGGGGATGATAATTTGTGAGATTTTACAGGCCAGTGTGTGACTTTGGACCCAGGCAGTGTTCAGCTTCCACAATAAAAGTGCACACATCTGAACTAAAAAGAAAAAAAGAAAAAGAAAATCTTCTTGAACCCAGGCCTGTGCATAAGGTTTCAGTGCCACTACACTCAGTGGGATTTTCTTCCAAGTAAGCAAATTTTAAAAGGTGTTGCTAGTGAAAACGACTGCATATGATACCTGAAAGTAAACCCAGGTGAATTTTGCTTACTTTGGAATAGACACGGATAGTGTTGGCCTATGAAGTAGTGAATTAACATTTCGAAGATAATCCCACACATTTCTATTCAGAAAGGAAGACCTACTTACTGAACAACAACACCTTGTTCTTAGGTAAGTTATAGAATTGCATCTGAAGAGATGGTCATTTTCGGGTGCAATTCTATCACTTACCTAAAAACAACCAGGTGCAATCCCGCCTACAAAAATCAGATTCTCTAGCCCAGGGCTGAAACCTTGAGTCCAAAGGCAGACTGGCTGAAATTACAAGCCCTTGACTGCTTCCATCGATGTCCATCTGCCCAACCTGATGATGGCTCTGGGCAAGCAGATCCCTGGCCACTTGGGATCGGGTTGCAATCGGGCCCTTTTTCTTTATTTGTGTAGATCGTGTAGTAACAGACAGTTCCAGAATCAGATCCATCCGATGAAACTAGTAGGAAGGAGGAGGCAGAGCCTGCGCGGACCCTGTTTCGCGGCGTATTAAGAGGCAGAAAATCGTCCCCACAGCGCTGGAAATCCCCGCGCGTGTGTGGACGCGAAGTAAAAAGCGCCTCCGAATTGCAGCGGGTCTCTCGCTCTTCGGAACCGGGAATTCGGGGAGGGGGCGAGGAGGGAGAGAAGGCAGGCTTGCAAGTGGCGGCGTGATGGTTTTTCAAAAGTGTGACTGACAAGCAAGACAAAGATGGGGCCGGCTACGAACGAAGCCTGGAAGGGAAGGCGGGGTGGATGAGGAAGGAAGGAAGGAAGGAAGGGAGAGAGGAAGGAAGGAAGGAAGCCGCGTGGCGGGCCCAGATGGGCGTTTGGGGGCGGAAAACCCCTGAGCGGTTAAGGGCGCGAAAGCCACGAAGGATGCTCGGCGTGGGCAGCGGGAGCGCTTGTAGGGCCGGTCCAAACCCTTCCCTCCCTCCACTCCCCGCCCCAAAGAGCCCAGCCCCGCCGGTCCTGGCCGCTTACCTGAGCAGTTGCTGCCCGCCTTCCCCTTGCCGGCGCAATCGGCGGAGGGCGCGGCGGCGGGGGAGAGAGGGTTGGACGTCCGGACGGGACCGAGGACGCAGAGAGCCACCGCCAGCATCAGGAAGGCAGCGTGGGTGCAGCCGGGCGAGGGCCGGGACCGGGCGGGGGCCGCCATGGCCGAGGGCTGGCCAAGGGGGGCGGGGGGCGGACAGCCAGGAGGCCCTTCGGGGTCTCAATGGGCGCCGCCGGGAGGAGCGCGGACCCACCGGCCTTGGCGCCGCATCCCGGACCGCCGCTTCGTCCTTCCCCGAATTCGCCTCAGGGC
>JANHJO010005066.1:0-10644 GCA_032468235.1 Pseudoxyrhopus heterurus | reverse complement strand
GAACTGGTATAAGGTCTCCTACTGGATTAAAAGACCTCCAAGGTCCCTTCTTGCTCTATTATGATTGATTGGATGATTAAATTTGTTCTATTGTTTTTTATGTGCCTGTCATTGTAAACCATATTTGCTTCCATCACATCAAGAGTCCAGATCTATCCCAAGCGCACTCATGCTATTCGAAGCAAACCAGTCCCTCTAATCTAGCATCCACCTTGCAAAGCCAACATCTTGCTGCTGAGTCCCACCAACTCAGAAGTACGCATGATATGCTGACACCTTATGCACCGATTTGGGGGAAAGGCATTTTGTGAGGTCTTGAGGTCCTTTGACTTTCCTTGCAGGCGTGCCATCGGCCCCACGCAACGTCATTTCCAACGTGAACGAGACGTCGCTAGTGCTGGAGTGGAGCGAACCGCGAGACGCGGGCGGGCGGGACGACTTGCTCTACAACATCATCTGCAAGAAGTGTGGCGTGGAGCGCCGACTGTGCATGCGTTGCGATGACAACGTGGAGTTCGTCCCCCGCCAGCTCGGACTGACTGAGAGGCACATCTACATCAGCAATCTGATGGCCCACACGCAGTACACCTTTGAAATCCAAGCGGTGAACGGCGTCTCCATCAAAAGTCCCCAAAACCCACAGTTTGCCTCCGTCAACATCACAACCAATCAGGCAGGTGAGTACTTCCGCAAAGGTTACTATAATTCCGTCTCTCCCTGGAACATTCTCCGTTGCACCAGTGAGGATCCTTCTGGGTTAAGTTAGGAATCTTGTTCCTGCCAAACAAAAAAAAGAGAGAGAATTTTCCCGGGAGATAGCATTAGAACTCTGACCTAACAAAAGGATTTTTGTTGCAAAGAAATCAAATGCGTTGTTAATTTTGTTTGAAATATTTACAAGTGAGGTAATGCGAGTGATATTGCAAACAATCGTTCTTTTCCCAATGTGTAAACACTTAGCAGAGCAGTCCGGCTCCAAGGTTGATTTTAAAAAAAAAAAATGAATTTGGATACCTAGACCTGTAGCGAAATCAGCAGGTAGATAACAGCTGGAGTGAAAGGGGAAGGATATAACAGAGACCAAACCTGTTACATATGTGTAGTTCTTGCTTCATAAAGTCACAATGGCTTTGATTTTATTTTATTTTTTTGAGACTCCCCAAATTTGAAATTGCAATTCTCTGGCAACCGATAGAAAACTACTAGTAGTATCCTTGATATGGACTGCCAGCATTTGAGAAGAACGTTGGGATCTATGCAGGAGGAGAAGAATAAGAAGAGTTTTAGAAGAATAAGAAGTGTTTTATTTCTGTGGGGGTCCTTGGTTGTTTTCTTGCGGACATTTCATTACCCAACTAAATAACATCATCAGTGCTAGAAGGGTGTGGGGTTTGCTCTTTGTTTATATACTAGTGGCTTGCCCTGTTGGTGTTGGTGGGGAGTGTTCTTGGTGGTTCCTTGATTAGCCTGTTGTTTACTGTTAGCTTGGTTTGTTTGAGTTGATGGTCCCTTGATTTGCTGATAAAGCAAGCTGTTCATATCTAAAGAGAGATCAAACCCCACTCCCTTCTAGCACTGATGACGTTGTCAAGTTGGGTAATGAGACGTCTCCACAGGTCAACCCTGAGCTACAAATACTCTCTTCTATCAGTAGCCTTATTTCTTCTAGGACAAAATAGGTCTTCCTGCAGAGTGATTCTCCTACAGTAGCAAAAACAGACTAAGTTGTTCACTCTCAACGAATTGTTTCACGCTGCTCTTTTGTGCACAGTGAATGCCATTTGAAAATTGTGTAGCCATTAAGCTGTATGAAACGGCAGGATAGCTACTGCAGAGCCTTTTGACCTTCACAATTATTATTATTATTATTATTATTCAACTCATAATAAACACTACAGGATAGCCACCAAGAAATGATCCTAGATGACCAATCCAGCATTCATGCATGGAATCTTCTGTTGCCAGGAGAACCGTGGCGTTATTAAGAGCAGGGACTTGTTTTAACCGAGATGGAGAGAAATACTAACAGTTCCCGTCTGCCTTTTGCAGCTCCCTCGGCAGTTCCCACAATGCATCTGCACGGCAGCTCCGGAAGTAGCATGACCCTTTCTTGGGAGCCCCCAAAGCAGCCGAACGGAATCATCTTGGACTACGAGATCAAGTACTTCGAGAAGGTAAATTTCTTTCCCTGGTAGGAGCTGAGTCCCAGCAAGGGTTTGGAATAAGGTGGTATTTCGCTGAGACAGATACACCTCAACTTCACAGAGACTTTTAGTGGGCTTCTGTTCTCAGTCAGAGGGGAAACAGTGGTGCAAAGATATTGTAGCTGATGCACGTGAACTGGGAACCAGAAAGACCCCCCAATTCACATCTTTCACTCAGTCCATTAGATCAGGGGTCTCCCAACCTGGCAGCTTTTAAGACTGGTGGACTTCAACGCCCAGAATTCCCCAGCCAGCATGCATGGACTTCAACTCTCAGAATTACCTAGCTAGGGGAATTCAGGGCGTTGAAGTTCACAAGTCTTAAAGTTGCCAGGTTGGGAGACCCCCTGCCTTAGATTATAATAAACCATCTTCTTTTTGCTATCATGATGGGCCACTTTCTTTCAAGGGTGGGGCCAGAGCTGGAAGAAAGTGGGACAATCCTTTCTTGAACTTTGATTTTTCCTCTTTCGGAGAGTTCCCCGCCCCAATCTCCATATCCATCTCTTCCTCCATCTCTCTCTCTCTCTCTCTTGCTCTCTCTCTCTCTCTCTCTCCCCATCTCCATCTCCATCTCCATCTCCATCTCTCCCTCATCCATCTCTCTCTCTCTTGCTCTATTTCTATCTCTCCATCTCTCTCCATCTCCATCTCTCCCTCCCTCCCTCCATCTCTCTCTCTTGCTCTATTTCTATCTCTCCATCTCCATCTCTCCATCCATCTCTCTCTCTTGCTCTATTTCTATCTCTCCATCTCCATCTCTCTCTCTTTCTCCCTCTCCCCCCTCCCTCTCTCTCTCATAGGTGACATGGGGAAAGAAAGAAAGCTTTATCAAGGCCTCAATCAGTGGCTTTGTAAGGGTTATAGCTGCCAGATACCTGCTCCTAGCATGAATGTATTATAATTTTTTAACTCCAGATTTCTATTTATAATATAGAAGTTGTGAGACAAGCATGCTACATTGGGGTTGTTCTCAGAATGATTAGAGAGGAACATACACGTTGTTCCTCCAACAATTGACAGCATTATTTAGATGATGGTGATCATGAGCGCGGTGATGATGATGTAGTTGATAAGGATGATTAAAACAGGAAGTTTTCCCATCTAAAGGAGAAATGTCTATTACCAAATCTCAGGTCTTTGGGTGTATCTACTCTCCAAATAGAAGAAATCTGTAGAAAGGAGATGTATGGATAACCTTGAATAGTTTTGCTCTTTGCTGCATTTAAAGAGATACTTAGCCTGCTTACTGAATCCACTTGGGTTTTTGGGCTCACACGTGAAAGCAAAAATCATGCAAACCAACTTTGGTTTGTATAATACAGGAGTTCCGCAAAACTATCTCAACAAAGTTAAACCCCAATCCTCACCCTGACCTTAAGAAAAAATTAATGTGCTGGTCAAATACATTGATCAGTCTACCCAAATACACCCACCCAGTCTTTAACAGATAACTAGCCTCTTCTGATTAAAGCCATGGCTTTAAAACGGGGCTATAGCTCAGTGATTCAAATACATGGTGTGGATCCAAGAAGTCCCTGAACAAAAGGCTAAACGTCCAGATTGTACAAATCTGGATGCCAGACCTGCCACCACACAAACCTCTAAATAGAAACGATCCTTGGCTCCACTTGTTTAAGAAAGGTATAGTTTTATTAGAAGTCAAGCGTATTGCAGTAATGCATGGCCAGAACAGAGAATCATGCACCAAAATCCCTAACTTGGGATTTTGGGGAGGGCCTTGGTGGCGCAGAGGGTTAAGAACGCTGTACTTTGTAATTAAGTATTCAGCTCCCAGCCGCCTGCAATTTAGCAAGTTCAAATCCCACCAGGCTCAAGGTCGACCCAGCCTTCCATCCTTCCGAGGTAGGTAAAATGAGAACCCAGATTGTTGGGGGCAAATATGCTGACATTGTAAACCGCTTAGAGAGGGTTGCAAGCCCTGATAGGCGGTATACAAATACAATGCTATTACTATTGCTATTAAAGGATCTCCTCCTTTTTCTAGCTCTGAATTCTACATCACCATATCCAGGGGTGTCATATGGCGATGTATAGTTCGGATGCGGCCCGCGGGGTGCTTACCAGGGGTGGGCTGCTGGGGGTTCGCAGGGGTACAGGAGAGCCCCTTGCTAAGAGTTTGCCGAGTTTGGAGAACCCCCAAATCCCATTCCTAGCTTGCCCTGCCCACCCCACCCCTCCATGCAGGCCATTTTGGATCCCAGGTAAGTGCAGGGCCCGCGCAGAGGCTTGGGGAGGGCGAAAAACTGGCCTCCCGGAAGTTCCGGAAGTCTGGAAACGGGCCTGTTTCCGGCTTCCGGAGGGCCTCTGCAGCTCAGGGGAGGCTGTTTTCGCCCTCCTGGAGGCTTGAGGAAAGCCTCCGGAGCCCGGGGAGGGTGAAAAATGGGCCTCCTGCCATGGTGCAGGAGGCCGACTAGACCACACCCACCATGGCCACGCCCATCCAGCACCCGGGCAGAGAACACGTTGCTAAAATTTTTGCAACCCACCCCTGGTGTACTCACACAGTTTTATGCCAACTGTTAGGAAGGGGATAAAGCAACTGCAGGACTATGGGGAAGGGGGAGTTTAGCCAGCTGAAGTCCTGCTGAAAAACCACTATTCACTCCCAGTAGAAATACCGCTTGGACATCATCCTTATTATTTGCATTTTAAAAGTCACATTATTTTATCAGCCCTTTGGTGGGTTTGACCATAGGTGTGGAGTAAGAGAAATACATACTTGCTTCAATTTAATTTCTTCTCCTCCCCTTGTATCTTCAATCTTATGCCATTAAAATCTCAGAAGGTCCCATTGTGCCTGGCCCCTTGAGTTCTGTTTTGTGTCTGTTCCTGCACCCTATTTATTCAACCTATAAGCCTTTATGGTCATATAAAACCTGTCAGGCAGAATTCTTTGTAAACTGTAGTGTTTGCATTTCTCAGGAAAAGTTTGCTTTGTGAAACTTTGTGCACGTATGCAAGGGAGACATTTCTCCTCCCTTTCTTCTTGTCGCTCTTGTCACTTATAGTGGGAGAAAAATCAGCCCTTCCTGCTTCGGTTGAAGAGAAAAATTATTTTTGGAGACGAGCATAATGGGATGTTTGTAGTATTGCAGTTTGTACATGTGGCAAGGCCGTTCAGTAGCAATCTGATTTAGTAACACAGGATTTAAATGGCTAAACATTTGTGGCATGGAAATCAAAGAGAGACATTCAGTAGATAATTGGGTGCTAGTCCAGTTGTGGGGGGCCAGTTGGCGGGACCTGTCAGCACGTCATGTTTTGTAGGCGGTTAGGGTTAGGGTTGTGGGCAGTTAGGGTTAGGGTTAGGGTTAGGCTGACAGGATTCTGACAGGATTCCCGCCAACTCCCCCCCCCCCAAACTGGACTAGCACCGATAACTGAATATGAACATTTATTTATAAAGTTTTGAGATTTTTCATATTTTTGCCTTTATGTTTGGTATCCAGGATCATTGGCATGTTCTGTAGTTCACATATTTTTCTACATAGATATTCCTTGTATAAGCTTGTTGCATCAACTGGTTCAATCTGTGCTTGGTTACATACGATAGTTATTGGAAGAACTTACAATTAACGTTGCCAATTATGGTTTGTGGTCAGGTTAGATTTGCCAAATAATACAAGAGCTATTCTCTGCCATTCAGTTTGAGGGGATTGAAAGATTTAGTATCATAGCTGTCTACTGTACTCAAAGCAAATAAATCTAGGGATCAGATGAACCTGTGTGACATTTTGACTAAAAAATAAGTAAATATTTGGTATAATTTGGAAATACTTCATAGCTGGCATAAAGAAGCTTTTGAGTTTCTAAATGTAACTATTATGCTAAATGTGTAGTTTGACAGTCATCTGAATATATTTTGAGGCTTATCCCTGGAACACTATGAGATGTTATAGTCAGTGTTTCACTAATTTTTATCCCACAGCTGAGGTATCACTCTTTTTTTAAAATGTCAATGAACAATATCCTGTAGGTCAAATTAATGCCACAGTTCCTCCCACCTCCACCACACACATAACACCCATATGCCACATTTTTCTTGGAGATTTTGCAAGAAGTACAAGGACTTTGGATCTCATCTTATTTCCATATTCTTATGGATAGTCTGAAATTATAGAGTTATTTGTTTTAGAGATACCCCAGGGGCCTTAATCTGTCGGTGTTACTTGTGGGTGGTCACTGATTGCAATAAAATACAAGTTTCACCTTTTCTATCTATATTGTCTATATATCCGTGGCCTCCCAACCTTTTGGGCACCAGGGGCCGGTTCTGTGGAGAGAGGTTTTTGGGCAGACCGGAGGGGGCGGGATTTCGCATGCTGCCTGCATCCCACGGATGGGGCTTCACTTGTTTGTGTGGCCCAGTTTGTGGCATGCCGTGGCCTGGTGCCAGTCCATGGACTGAGGTTGGGGGACTCCTGCTATATACCATACTTGGGCTGACAAACATTACTAGCTTTTCTGGCTGGGGAATTCTGGGAGTTGAAGTCCACCAGGCTTAAAGTTGCCAAGGTTGGAGACCCCTGGTCTAAACTATTTTTCTTTTTTAAACTTCCACATTCAGTCTCATGGAAAGCACCACCATCATCATGAAAAACCTTTGATGGAACACAGTCACGATCTCCCTTTAAAGCATCTAGTTTTCCAAAGTTCAGAAGAAAACGCTTATTTGGATTCTACGTGGAAAGGCCTGACGGCCCTCGGAGGATTATATTTTATGTTTCTTGTTGAGCACTTGATCACATTAATTAAGCAATTTAAGGATAAGAAAAAGAAGGTAAGAAACTACTGGTTTTTCATCAGAATTTTGTTTTGCTTAAGTTTTCTTCTGTGAAACTGTTTGAAAGTAATGCTTATAATAATCAATTTATAGAATAATGCTCTCATTGGATATTGCTTTTCTGTAATAGTGTCAGTTACTTAGATTTCATCATTACAGAGGAAGCTTTTCAAAGGAAAAAAACCCTGATGTATCCTCAAGTGTAGACTGAATTTTAAGTCCTAGCTGATGTAAGGTTTTAAAACTGAATGAAATATTACAATAGCAAAAATCTATGGGCTTTTTTTCCCTTAACCAGTCTGCTACTAATAGAAATTTCACACTTATTTCAACATTTTTCTATTCCACTGTCTATATTTTCTATTCCACTGTCTATATTTTTCTATATTCTGTTTCTATATTCTGTTGATATATGTGTCGTTCAGGAGGTATAGCCAAAATGTTAACTTCAGTGTATATTTTTTGGAGCTAGAAAAAAAGTGATGATGATGAATCTGAAATCAAGAAACAACTGTCTAAATATGACTCTCAACTTTCAGCAAATGATGACAAAATAGATGCAGATGATAGTAAGTTTCAATAAACTTTGTATAAATATCTTCTAAAATCTTTGTGAAATGTATTTATGGCACCATAAGAGGATCTGAGATCTAGTATACTAGCGTGGAAGCTTTCAGTTCTTAAGTAGCATAAAACTAATATAAATCCCTGTATACAAACATGTTTTTTTTTCTATTTTGCATGTGTTTATCTGCAGTTTTAAAAAGACTACAATTTTCCTTTGGGTACTAGGAGCACTAGAGAGTTCAAGTAAACCAAGAATGAACAAAAATAAAATACGTGATATTATTTTCAATCTTAAATGCATTATAGATTTCACTTTCTAATACAGTATTGGATATAAAAAGGAGAAATTGCTTTTTCTCTTCTAACAGACCTCCCTGTTGTCCCCCCATCTCTGACAAATATATTAAAAAATGAATGAGAATTGTCCTCTCCCTTTAATAAAAAAACATTTCATTACAGAGAGTAATGAATGAGATACATTCTGTTAAGAAACATTTTGCTGTTGTCATAAAACAGTGCTGACTTGGCATTTCTCCACATTTTCATTTTTTTCAGCCCCTTTTGTGTTCCAAATATTAGCATAGGGAAGATAAACTTGAAGTAGGGCAGCCAATATGCATCTCAGTTCTTGACAATCTAGAAGCTCCCTTCTCAGTCCCAGGTTTTGAAAGACGGCCGCTACAGTTATAAAGAAAAACTTTACAAAAAGTCTAATAATTGTAATAGGGTGTGTAAGTGATGCAGGAATTGTTTTGAATATCCCTAACTAATTTCATAATTTTTCATCATCATGCATTATGACTATAATGGTTTAGACTTTATTGGCATCTTCCTGCATTTCTCCACTAGAGGCTACTAGAGCTATTTTTTGGCAAACATGATCTTTGCTTCTCTTTATTGCAATCTCCTCTTTATTCCTGCTTTTTTGCTCCATAAGAGCTTCTCTTCGTTGTCATTTGTTTGGGTATTCCCCACTTTTTTTTCTATGCCTTGGAGTCAGTGTTTGATTCCTGGCAACTGCCCGGACAATGCCTTGCAGTTTTCTTGGCGGTATTTTTTTCGAAATGGTGTATTCATTATCTGCTTCCTAGGTATTGAGAAAGAGTGACTTGGCCTGAGGTCTACCCAGCTGGCTTCATGCCTGAGGCAGGACTAAAATGTATGATCTCCCAGTTTCTAACCTTGTGCCTTAACCACTATACCAACTGGCTCTTGGGTACAATATGCCATCCCTTCTTTTCTCACCCAGGAATTTTGCAGAGAGATGATTGATATTTACTGTCCTCATGTCTCTAGATTCTGCTAGTTGTTATTATATAAATAAATCTATATAAAACAGAAGTGTGGGTTTGTGGGTATGTGGGTATGTTCTGAATAGGCTCTTCCATGTTTGCACCAATCTGGCCCAAGCTTGCCAGGCACATACCTTGCACTCCGGAGACAAGCACTGGGGGGGTCGTGACTGCCGTTGGGCCTTCTATGCCCCTTAAAAAGACTGCTGAACTCCACACACCCCATCAATACTGTATTGCACGTGCACAGGCCTCTGCAGCCGCCGAGGCAGCAACGGCTAATCCAGCCAATAGAGGCAAGGCATGCAAATCGGCCAAAGAACGCTGGGAATTGTAGGCTGCAGCATTCCCTGCTCAAGGCATAAATACCCGGACGAAGCTAGGTTATCGGCTAATACTATAAATTGTTAGCTAAATTAAAAAAAATATAGTGAGCCATCTCTGTGCTATGTTGATCCATCTGAAGTTGATTTGGCCTTTATGAGTAAGTTTTGAAAACGACTGCACTGCTTCTCTAAGTGATTTTTACATGCTGCAAGATAATGGCTTAGAACCATTTGTGCTGGTGTACACATCGGGAATTTTGAACCCATGCAACGGGATTTGTTGCTAAATAGTTCCCATTGTAATAGGAAAAAAAATCACATTTTTTTTTAAAAAGGTTGCCATGGTGGCCCTGACAAAATCAGGTCATGAGAATGTTCCAGGATGCTCCCGATTATCTCCCCCTTTTTTTTAACCCCAGGCATGTGGACACACCTGCAAATGAAACACATAGGTTATCATAATTATTTTCTCATGAATGTCACTTTTATGAGTGCAATCTATTTTTGAAAAAAAAATGAGGTGAGACAGGAAACCTGGTGGGTATTTATCTTGATTATTATGAGCACATGTTGCAACCTGAACTTCAGATGCATTTAGGCATAGGCCAGTTTTTAAAGATACTATTCTAAACATGTGGCCTAATATATGGTTCAAGTGTGCCTGCCTTTTATGGGTTTGTCCTAAAACATAAAGTAGATCAGAACATTCTTTACTTACTTGCATGGTATACTTCCAATAAAAACATATGAAAATAAAACGAAGTATTTTAGCTATATAGCAATTATTCTAATTATTTCTTTTTTCTCCAATTGGATAAGTATTTGAGTTGTTTTCCTTTTTTTCCCCTCCAAGGACCTGAAAATTATTTGGGGGCACTTTCTCAAGAGCCATCAAATTTCCTATCTCAGAAACCCATGGTACAAGAAGAAGAGGAGGTCATGATCGCACCCACCCACAAAGAGGCAGCCGATCATGAATATGCGTCCAGAGGATGTCGAAACAAATGCCATTCACACTTGCATGACACTCTAGGGCAGTCAGATCATCTCGGTCACCATCACCATGACTACCATCATATTTTGCATCACCACCACCATCAAAACCATCACCCCCATAGCCACAGCCAGCGGTATTCACGCGAGGAGTTGAAAGATGCTGGTATAGCTACCTTAGCTTGGATGGTAATCATGGGAGATGGCCTGCATAACTTCAGTGATGGTCTCGCAATTGGTGAGTGCGTATGTATTGGCTTTCCTATGGCTACTAGTTCATATACCGTATTTTTCGGAGTATAGGACGCTCCGAAGTATGACACATCCAGCATCTGCCTCTGCCTCCCAGCAATTTGCCTCCTTGCAGCAAACAGCAACCAGCCTGTTTCAGCTTCAGCACAGTCTGATTAGCACAAGCAGCTGATTGTCGGTTGGATCATCCTTCTGACCATCAG
>JANHJO010005064.1:37388-47721 GCA_032468235.1 Pseudoxyrhopus heterurus | reverse complement strand
CTTTCTTTCTTTCTTTCTTTCTTTCTTTCTTTCTTTCTTTCTTTCTTTCTTTCTTTCTTTCTTTCTTTCTTTTGATTCTCCTTGATTCTGAAAGCAATATATTGATACTTAAAACTAAAGATGAAAATGCCACAAAGAAAAAAAATGCAAAAGCATTTCTCAAGAACAGTGAGAAAGGTAGAACATAGAAGTCTCTGTTCCAGAGAAGAAATCAACCGAGCCATTACAAAGCAAATATTAACACAGCATTTATTTAAATCCCATTTAATTTCAGTGGGGAATATGAAGATTTCTCTCAGCTATTTTGGCCTATGCTATTTCAATTAAATTTTTAGGTGCTTTGGTTCAGGTGTCCCCATGGAATGTGTGAGATGACAGGTTGTGGCATCTTTCCAGTAACAGGGCAGAAAAACTTATTCAATGATTCCAGGCATTCATTTTCCCAAATATTTTCTTTAAGTTCTTCTGTTTTTTAAAAAAAATAATGATTGTTTTGTAATCTTTATTTTCTGGTCAGTTTAATGCTATATATATTTCATATATATATATACACACACACACACACACACACACACACATATATATTACATACACACACACACACACATATATATGCAAGCAAGGTGTCAGCTTTGGAAGCCATATATTCATATGCAAAAAACAGGTGTCCATGTGTGGAGTCCAAAATGTCCAAAATGTCATGATTACATGATTGAAGCCTGGCCCTATTTTACATGTGATGTGTGACTGTGGCTACCTTGATCTGTAACCACTTTGAAGTTTTAAACATTCCCTACAGATGCCCCATACAAGAAAATAAGTGAATCATTATTAGCATTAAGGATGGTAAATTACATCATATCTTGTGCAGCATCTGGTCAGGTTTAGCTAGATCAGCTCTATGTGGATTATTTAGATTAGAATGAATTATTTATCATAATTATAAATTATAGTAATTATAATAAATTATTATTTATTAGAATGGATTATTTAGAAATAATATTTAATATTATTAATAACAATATTAAGAATTGGTCAGCACATAAATACAACAAAATAAATAAATAAATAAAAAGCACAAACATTCTCCAGAGTTAAATATTTCACTGGCTGGAGAGTGACTAATGTAAATATTCTTTAAAGGTGAAGCTTCAAAATCAACTAGAGTTATTGCTTCTTTTCCCCACTGTTTATTGTCATCCACTTGAGATTTTCATAGGAACTGAGGCATCAGTGTTAACATATCTCACTCTGGATAATCCTCTCTGAGTCATGGATTTAAACACCTTGTTCCCATTAGCAAATTTAATAGTCTCTTGGAAGAAGTTCTGATGAGCCTCTGACTGTTTTGGCCAAAGGGTCACTGTGGTTCAGGGCAGACACTGTAATTTTGCCGTGCTCTACTGAATGGGAGACCTGTTTCTCAAATGGAGCTTTGAAATTATGGTTTAATTATGGGGAGATTTTAAAAAATGGTGATTGTCATCATTATTAAGCCGTAAAATGAGATGGCCACTGCTTATGAGCTGCTTACTTATTCTATAACCTTATGTAACCTTAGGATAAAGTTCATATAATAAAGTTTCATGGAAGACAAATCAGTGTGTGTGGGGGGGGGGGGATCATGTAGGAAATATGCAGTGTTTGCAGTGTTTGCAGTGTATGAAATGGGCACTTCACAGTAGAAATAATAGGGAATTGCTAAAAATAAAATACCATAGACCTCTGCTTTTCCCCATAAATAGTTACTATGCAGACATACAATTTTTAAAGCACATATAATTAGTCTTAACACATTTCATAGTGCTTCTTCAATGTTTATTTATGTTTCTGTACTTGTTCCATTAACTTTCATTTGAAAAGAGGCTTCTTATATATTTGTGGAGTTTTCCTATTGTTTTAAGTGATTTCATTTTGATTTATTTAATTTAATATAATGTAATTTATTAAATTTGTATAACTTCTGATTCCCAGAAATTTTGGATTATTTACAAATTGTTAAAACGTTTAGAAGCAAAGAACAATGCAAAAAAAAAAAATCACACAAAAGTACACAGAGCAAAAGAACAGAGATGGTAGAGGGGGAAAAAAGAGGTGAGAACAAGAAAAAGGAAGAAAGGGGTGTCAATCATCCTTACTAAAGGCCTGGGTGAAGAGACGTGTCTTCGGAACCTCTTGAAATAACAGTAGGGTGGCGGCTGTTTGAATTTGAGGGGAATCTCATTTGTGACTGGTACACTCGCCTACATAGGATAATCACATATTTCATAATTTAAATACTGTTTTTTTTTTTCAACTATAGAATCTTTGTTTTCTTGAAGCTAAAAATGTGCATTTCAAGACTCCCTTCATTCTGATGTTGCTTTTGTAAAGAAATAATCAGATTGAAATTATTATGGTTTCAGATACCATAATTTTTCTGGCCTCTTCAAATAAGAGCACTGGACAAGATGGATTTCTGGTCTGATCTAGCAGGCATTACCAATGCTCTGCAAGGAGTTTGAAAGAAATCCAGAAGAATGTACTGTTCCGCTTCAATAGCTGGCTTTGACTTTGAAAAATCAAGTGTTATAGAGTTAATATTAGAAAAAAGAGGAGGGGACAGCAGTGCATCCACTAGAGTTTTCCTATTGTGTGTTTTTTTTTTGCCTACTTCTAATGTAGTACCAAAACTATATGATATACTACATATATGGCATTTTACTATTCATATGACTTTGCACCTAAAGGTCAGATATTCAGAGTTTATATATGAACTAGTAATATATTCATCTTCTTATTTTCTACACCTGATGAAATATTTTCTCCAAGAAACCACAGAAGAGTATTGTTTCATTGCAACAGTGCCCCCCACCCCAGTATTCTCCTTCACTCTAGCTAGAAGCACCTTAACTAGATGTCCCACGAGGAAACACAAAAGTGATCAGATTTTTATACCTTGATTGAACTCTGACATTTGTAATTCTCTAGATACTTCTATGCAGTTATAGAGGCAATGTTAATAATAATGAATTAACTGTCATTGCAACTTTTCCACATGTAAATATCCTGTAAAAGAAAGACTCTCAGGAAACCACCCACACAAGTCAGATATCTGTCTGTTGACAATAATTGTTTCACATCCGGACATCCTGAGTTCCTGACATCTGTTATCCTGCCTCCAAGTTCCTGTCTTCCTGCCTGCCCATGCTATTACTCCCTATATAAAGGGCTGACTGTAACCCATTCATTTGTTGGTTGTATTGAGATAGTGTTAGTGCTTGTTTTGCTGATTAATAAAAGAAGTTCTGATTGACATCATTGGTGTGCTGCATTTCCTTGGGCACAATGCCATCCCCATCGTTCTGACAGGCAATCAAAAAGGTAAAATCTCCTATGAGCCTAATGTTACCAATATGGGGAAGCAATGGATCTTTGCAATATTAGATAGGGGTCTGTCTACACAAACAACAAGGAAAGAAACAAAACTACAACAATGTGGGCTGAGGCAATATTTTGATTCCAATTTATAAGTTATTGAAGGGTGAATGTACAGTGGCCAAAAAAAAAAAAAAAAAGGCAGCAAGCTTTTGAAATTAGGAATTAACTCAAATATATAAACTTTTAGACGGGTTTAGCCAAAATGTTTAAGCACAAAAACAGGGTTCAAAATGGGGCACTTGGAGAGAGCTAAAAGTAGAAAGGAAAGTTACATTTAGAATTAAGTTTCCACCCGAAGATAAAATCCGTACTTGAGTCAAAAGAAAACTAAACATATATCTCTTCTAATATAAGAGAACTCAATATGATTTTTCATGCCCAAGTCTCCGCTTGGAGAAGTGCCAGACAGACAGCAGCAAAAAAAGTGAGCAAGAGCTTTCTGGAAATGCATATTATTACCTTGTATTCAATCAAATTCTTCCCAATCCATTCCCTTTAATACAAATTTGGTAAATTTAAGATATGTGGATTTCAATTCCCAGAATTCCTCACCAGCATAATTGCCAGGGATGCTGCAAGTTTCTTTGGCATGCACTAGAATGTTTGCTTTGCTTTACATTTACAAAAGATTCTTTTATGGGGGAGCCATCATTCAGTCTCTTAACAGAATTTACTTTATAACAGAGACCATATTACTCTGGATATGCCAGTAGTTATTTTTATTCTTTTGGAATAGATTCTCTTGGTAGGATTAATGTTATCTTTTATCATTAATCCTTTATCTTTTGCTTTGATGAATGAGATATCTCCGTAGATCTAGGGCAATTGCCTGTGTATTATGTAACTACTGCTCTTATTAGAAGTAATGAAACCTGAGTTCAGCTGTCTCTTTTCCATGCCAAAGTGTCTATTTTCAAACATTGTTCTCCCCCATGAGTTGCCAAATACACACATTCTCCCATCCATGTGAAATATTGCTTCTTCATAGTAGCTTGGCTTCAAGACTTCAGATGTCTTCAAGAATGTATCTGTCTAGCTTTGGCAACAATATTGAAGTGCTTTGCCACTGATTTCATCTGTGATGTTCTTTCATCCTCCAACACTGGTGTTTTATGGTGATCTACCATCCAATTACAAGCTAGGTCACACTTCTAGCTTTTTGAGTTCAAGCCATGTTGTCTAAGTGGCAACATAGAGTTTGATGCAAAGGAAACCAAGATCTTAAATACCTCATATATCATTCCTTCCATTTTCCAGTTTTTATTTGTTAAGTTAAATAAAAAAATACTTGTCCATTTAAACTGGAATTACCACTTAGAGAATGGGAAATATTATCTTCCTTTTACAGATACTTTTAAAAAGAGAGCGCTACATGGTTGAATGAGTTTCTTTTGCTCTTTCTTTTTTTAAAATAAAAATATTGTGCTATGTTATCTGTGCTGTAAGGCAGATCATGCTATTATCCACATACTATACATCACGGTTCTAAGCCAAAAGATAATTGGTAACAAAAAGGCTGTTCCTTTGTAAACTGTTGTGGTGAGAACACTCTTTTATAATATGTTTTCCTCTAAAATTCAATAATAATGGGAGGGAACAGAAAAGAAAAAATCCCTAAGGGTTACTGGAGTACAATAGCAAATACAAAAAAATAATAATTTAGGGAGTATAGGAATATTTGCTCATGCGAATGATAGTAGTTACATGTTAACATTTATACTGAGTATCCAATAATTGAAATTAAAGAAACATTATTCTAGTACTCCATTCTTTTTTTCACCCAAAAAGGGGAGTACAAATAAAGAGAACAAAATGGCCAATGTTCAACCACTTCACTGTAATCCATAGTTCACCCTAGAGTTATTTTCAACCTTAACCTATATTTATAGCTTGAAAGCCTGCTATGTGGACCTCACTATCACAGCTTTTAAAGGCTACCTATAGATAAAAATCAATGGAGAAATCACAAGCCTGATGCTAAGTGACTCCAGGGATGAAGGAGTTATATAAAACACTGACCTTTGGTGTAAAAATAGCTACATCTTATTCAATTCCTGTCCTCCTCATGTCTGTTCAGTTAGGATTGCTTGATTCCGAGAGCACTTTTCTTCTTCCCACCAGCAATTCATTAAAATATTTTTTTTCCTTCCTAATTGGTGAATCATCATTGGTGAATCAAGCATTGCCGTATATTCCCTTTTACACTAGTTCAGATCAGCTGCGACTTAAATTCAAAATACCAAAGAGCTACCCAACCAATAAGTCTGTAAACCTTTAATGGATACCTGAGATGTCTATAAATCTTGGAAACAGGTGTACTTTAATGCATTGGTTCATTAACAAAGTGATGGGCCTTGTAAGAGAAATTGCCTTTTGTTCAGTTGTCATAAGTGCTTTTGTTAACAATGTGCTTTCTGACCTTGATGTTCAGAAAGATGTTATATATCCCGGCTATTGTGAAGATTAGAAAGTAATAACTCCTTTATAATATGTTGTGATGTGATAAAACTTGTTAAAATAGATTCTTATTGAGTCCTCTTGAAGGTCACAAATTTTCAGTATGTTGACATCAACCCCAGATAGATTAGCTGCAGTATGAACATGCTGCTATATAAGCAATCTGAGAAGCATTCTTTGACATTTTATTTAGCTGGCTTACTTTTTGACTTGCAGAATATGATTGACACAATTGTACAAAATACACCCAAGTTCCATCTTTAGCAGAAATCATCATACTCAAAATTCAAATTATCATTTTCTCTTTTTTGACATATTGCCTATTTCAGGTTTATTCAATCTGTGATCCATGAAGCATATGGTTTATCAAACTGTTTTAGCATTTTATACTTGTTTCTGATTTGCTTTCCAAATTTTTTTCCTCTGCATTGTCATTTATTGATACAGAGGAGGTTATAAATAATACATTCATGAAAATAAGGTTATTTTAGCTAATTGCTTGAACTTCTCCTCTATTTTTATAGTTTTGGGCAGCAAAACAAGACTAAAAGCAGCCACATGTCTTACTGCCAGAAATACCCAGACAAGTCAAACTTGGAGACATTCATGTGAAAGAAAGTAGGTTCTGTTGGGTTGCTTTCTTGCAAATGTGCACACTGACGATGTTACCTGGCCAGGTAATGAAATGTTTGAAAGGAAACAACCAAGAACCAACATCTCAATCCTGAGTTACATATTTTCTTTCCTGTTGAAAGCAGAATCTTAAATTCCCACATCTGATACTATTTTAAAGATTAAAATCAATATTCTTCGTTGTGTCTATCATACTGCTCCAGTGAATGTAATTAAAAAATGGCATTATGCTTCTTGCAGTTTTTATAGTTGTATAATAAAGATGCGGCTATCATATTCTGTTTCTGTTGTAGTAACAGAATTTCAATACATAATAGTCCACTTTGGATCAGATCAAAGGCCATTCTAATCCAGTATTTTCTTTTATACAATGTCTAAATAAATACTGATAGAAGATCTATAAGTTGCATGATAGCAACTGTTGTCTCCATAAAGCAATAGCAGGGGACACAAACCATATCCCATGAAAATATTCTAAACTCAAAGACCATTTCAAGTAATATGAATAACTTACATGTTTTATACTTGTCCCAATTTGTAATAAAACAGAATAATTGTCCAGGTTCAAAACATAAAGCAAAGCCATTTGAAGCTGATGGAATATTCATAAAGTTATGAATTCTCTGAATGGCTTCCTGTTTTACAAGGTGTGATTAGTCTTTGTTTTTGTTTTTATTCAGTAAAACCAGTAAAATAGCAGAGACCAATCATATCTTTGCTGCTTTGGGCCAAGATTTAGTGAGGGAAAAATGGATAATGAAGAAGAAGCAGCTACTGATTGAAAGCTGCTGATGCTGATAGACCCCAAACACTGACATGAAGATTTTTCCAGCTTGTCTGCCAGCTTATTTTACAGTCAACTTTCTTTACTTAAGAGTTCAACACTGCCTTTTCCAGGTAGCCTTCAGGCAAATGAAAATGTGTGTGTCAAACACCTGTACATTATAAAAATACTGATAATAATTCTGATGAGGTTTTCAGATAATGTATTAAAACATGCAAAACATGGTATTATACTTGAGCTTTCATTTGTGGATTCTCATTTGTGGATTCTATTAATGTTCTTGATGATGATTTTTCATGCTGAAAGCAAACTGCAAGGCTACGTTGCTTTACAAGATTGAGCATTGTTGGGAGGCTGCAAATACAATCCTTCAGTATTAGGAAGAAAAAAAGGTTCAAGTAATAGAAAAGTTCAGCTTTGTTTTGTTTTTCTTATTGTTTTTCTATGTGCTATGTTGATATGAATCTGATTATACATTGCTGTTCAATGTGACATTTTTATATCCAGATCTGTTTGTCTATCTCCATTATATACTTCTATAACTTCGTAAGTATTTTTTTTAAATGACCTCACAATAACTTGATTTTTTATTTGTAAATAGATAAAAGCACCTTAAATTATTATTCCACCTGCTTTCCTGGTGAAAAACAAGATGGTACACCTTTTCATTGTTCTGTATGGGAAACATTTAGAGATTTTATTCTTACAGAACACAAAATACTTAAACTTGCTTTGTCCTCAGCTCAAAAGAAAGTGCTTTTTCCAGTTAATGCACAACCTTAACAATATCTATATGTTAGTAAAAGGCCATGTATATTGCAATGCATCAGCAAAAAGATTGGTTCTAAAACTAAATGGACAACAAACCTCCACTGACCTCTCAGACCTCACTGCATATATATAAAATAAGGATGAATAAATTGTTGCATTGTTGTATATATAATGAGAAAAATGCTATATTAAACCATGTTTTTGATGTCCTAAAGTTAATATATTTTGGGGAAATATAATCATGCACAATAACGTTTTTCAGGCATGGTTTAATATTTTCAGACATCTATATGCTTTTGGATTATATATCCTTCTGTTCAGTCATATCTGATTTTTTGAGACTGCCTGGATAAGTCTCTGTAGTTTTTCTTGGCAAGGTTTATCAGAAGTGGCTTGTTGTTGTCTCCTTCCTAGACTGGGAAAAAGTGACTGGACCAAGGACACCCAGCTGCTTTGTGTCCAAGGCAGGGCTAGAATTCAGTCTCCCAGTTTCTAGACTAATGCCTGAAGCATTACACCAAATTGGCTCTCAATATTTGTTGCATCAAAATTAATGGCTGGACAATGAAAATGGATTCTCCAATCCCATATAAGAAACAAATCCTTCAGCATTAGAAAGATAAATGTATGGTCCCGATTTATTCAGTAGTTGAAAATCTGATATTACTTGCAATTTACAAATAAGTTGTTCAAAGAGGTATGAATAGATGATTACATATATATGACAAAGCTTATACAATATGTATTGTTGTTTTCCTTTTTTTCACTTTTCCTTTCTCACTAATATTTTTCTTCTCCTTGTTGTTTTAGTAAATAAAGATCTAAATTTGTTTTAAGACTGCCATTGGCCACCAAAGGATTGTAAACCCTGTTCTAAAACACCCCAAGTTTAATATAATGCATGTCTCCAACTTGCAAAGCAGGAGAGGCTAGTAAATCACACCAAAAATGAGCAAAAATGGTCATATCTGAATCAATGCTTAATTTTATCTGAGCAAACAGCCAATTAGCACAAGTAGACAAGCTCTGGGATGCTGGCAGCACTGGGGACATTGTCAGAGACATTTATAAAGTTGTTACTGGTGGCCTCTCATTATCCACTCAGCCAAGTAAAATACTTGCACAATTCAGGCATTCTGACCCTGATAATAAAAAATGAACATATAAGTGGCAAGATCTCACCTGTGCATATACATGAGTGGCTAAAAGAACTAAATTAAATGAAAAGGAATTACTGTGATGACTCAGAACAAAAACCCTGTGGATCTTCTATATCTTCTTCTCTGCTCTTTCTTTATACACTGATGATTTCTTAGGGAGACATTTTACAATTATATAAGAGACAAAGCAGTAAAATGAAATGTATTGTTATTTCAAGTGGTGTTTTAGGATTAACAAATTATTCTATTTCTTGGGCATCTTTTTTAAGCATCATATGATATCAAACCATATTGTACATTATTTTTTTCTCTCCAGTTTAATTTCTTTGTCAACCTCTTTCTCAGTAATCAGTCCAAGGCTCTGAAACACCCACTATTGCAAAAAAAAAAACAAAAGTAGTTCTGTTTACAATTTTTATTGAGCTATATAATTTTATGCTACTTTAAACTGAAGTATGTGTGTGTGTATGTGTGTGTGTGTATGTGTGTGCCTTCGAATCAGTTTTTGACTTGACTACCTGTGCAAGTTCCTTGGCAAGGTTTTTTGGAAGTGGTTTGCCATTGCCTCCTCTTAGGGCTCAGAGAGCGGCTAGCTAAAAGTTTCCCTGTTGACTTTTTACCTAATGCAGAACTAGAATGGATAGACTCCCAGTTTCTAATCTGATGCCTTAACCACTACACCAAACTGACTCTCTAAACTGAACTTATATTATTTAAATTATGTATTGTTTTTCTTATACGCTATGTGCAGTCCATAGTTTATATTAGATATTAATACATTTGGTCCAGGCTTGTTCTGGTTTTCTGACAAACGATCCAGTTCAACCTGCAACAACCTAAGTTGCAAAGATCCAACTTAGAGAGATTGGCAGTAAGGCCACACTTGGAATATTGCATCCAGTTTTGGTCACCACGGTCTAAAAAAAGATGTGGAGACTCTAGAAAGAGTGCAAAGAAGTGCAACAAAGATGATTAGGGGACTGGAGGCTAAAACATATAAAGAATGGTTGCTGGAATTGGGTATCTCTAGTTTAATGAAAAGAAGGACTAAGGGTGACATGATAGCAGTGTTCCAATATCTCAGGGGCTGCCACAAAGAAGAGGGAGT
>JANHJO010005064.1:2635-14240 GCA_032468235.1 Pseudoxyrhopus heterurus | reverse complement strand
ATGCACCCAGCAACTGGGCAGAGAACCCCTTGCTAAAATTTTTGCAGCCCATCTGATTACCACTATTCAATAAGCTGCTCAAACAATGCAGGTAGTCCGTATTTAGTGACCACAATTGGGACTGGCATTTCTGTTATTAAGTGAAGCAATCACTAAGTGAAAAATCATATGAGTGCAAATGTGTTTCCCTTTTCAAAACTGATAAGACTAATCAGTTTCAGAACTTCAGTTTTTGTTTGCCCCTTAATGATTTTACTTTAGTTTCCTTTCTCCCCCCACCCCACTCTCCTGCCCCTCGAAATGTTCACCTCAATACTTGGATAATTAGCAAGAAAGAAATTAATGGTTGTTTTTTCATTCATTGGAGAGGAAAGGATTATAAGAGAGTGAGCAGGCACACAATGTAGAATACACATCCAAAGGAAACATGGGGTAATGCTGCCAGCCCTGAGCATGCCACACAAACAGTCTGGTGTATTTCCTCAAAGGAACAGATGACTTGTACAACATGATGTTGAAAGAAATTGGTGACACTATTTCAGGAAAATGATCTAAAACTTTAAAAAAGCTTGGGAAATGAAGGAGAATGGACTAGAAAATTGGAGCCAAAAAAATCCTGCCAACATTTTTGCACCAATTTTATTGAAGATTATATTATACAGATACATTTATAAAAAAAGAAAAAAAAATTTAAAGAAAAAATTCCCTCAAACGAAGTCCTGACATCTGCTTTCTCTTACTCTCTTTGCTTCTTCTCTCAGAATTGTTGGAGTCTTTAAAAACTCCCTTTTGTAATTCCATTATAAAATGGAATATCCATTTTGTAATATCCGCATCATTGTTCATATTCTCACTGTCTCTTCTCACAAAATCATCGACAGCTTCAACAAGTTCCTTTTGTAAATCCACTGAAGAGAAATTATTCACAACACTTTTCTGAAATATTTGTGTCTTTTAAAATGATTAAATTATTAGCCATTTTCATTTGTAGATCTATTGTAGAGTATCATTTTTAAATCGACATTCAAGTCAATTTCAGTTTTATTCAATGGAACTTGTTCCTCTTCAGCAACACCTTCTGATTTTTCCATAATAGCAGATACCTTTATGATGATTTCTTGAGCCCATTCATCATAGATTTCTCTTAAAGAAACCGTTAATGCATTTATTTCTTCTAATGCACTCAATGTCTAATCTTCAAGTTGTCTTAATAGTTGATCCCAAACATAAACATAATTTCCCATAAGAAAGTACTTTAATTAACTTCATTTAAATCAAATTCATTTGATCTTTTAAACCATTTAAAACTTTCTAAAACCAATACTAATCATCCTTTTGTTATATTACTCCAAAAATATTTTAAAACAAAGCTTTAAACATATAGTCAGCATGTCAATGGTCTATTCTGATCTTGGAACACGTTTAAAAAATTTCTACAGTAAGCCTTTTAGATAAATGCCTTAGAGTCATGTTGCAACATGACAAAATTGCTGTAGTTTTACTTATTTTCTCATTTGGTTTTGTTTGCTATAATAAGAATAGGAAAAATGGGGAACTTCTGGTTTGACTTCCAGCATTACTGGACGCAGGGACTGCAACCTCTGCGGCCCCGCTCCAGGCTTGCCCGTCAGAGGGCTCCGAATGGAGCCATAGCCACCTTGGAGGGGTGGTGAAGCAAACGGGAACCCCCTGGCAGGTTGAGGAGAGCCTCATCTCTCCTCCCGGACCAGGAAAATCCCCTAAGCCGAAGATGGTGCCAAGTGGTGGTCAATATGGCCGCCCTGAAGTCAGAATCATCCTGGGAAACTAAGATTGTGCAGGAGAGAAAGACGGAGTGAATGGAGTGTGTCGATGGGTGAGATGATTCTTTTTTATTGCAAATATCAACCCCAAGAAATTTAAAACCCAAAAGAAGTGACTCTAACATTTGGAAAAGTGGCAAAATAGCTTTTTTTTATTAGAGAAATATTTAGAAAATAACTCAAGAGTGCCATTTACTGATAGAAAGAGAAATAGCTCCCAAGCCTAAACAA
Source organism: Pseudoxyrhopus heterurus (assembly GCA_032468235.1). NCBI lineage: Eukaryota > Metazoa > Chordata > Lepidosauria > Squamata > Pseudoxyrhopus > Pseudoxyrhopus heterurus. The sequence goes on along the minus strand of JANHJO010005064.1, from coordinate 12,207 downwards.
AAATACTGAGAATCAAAAGCTTATAATTTTGGATATTTTAAATTGGATTAAAGAGGGACTATTTACTTTACCTTTATAGCCTCTATGATTGGAACTGAAGAAGTAGTGGTGGAAATGGTGGAAGCAGGAGGACTGTGTGATGCAATCTTTCCAGGCTTTTAGACAATGATTGATAGAATGGATATGATCTTTGAGAAAATGAGAAATAATATCCTAGATATTATGAATAAAGACCAAGGCACCTTTGAGATGAAGGAATTAACAGTACAGATAATTCAACAAATGAAGCAACAAAATGGAGATGAGGGGGAGCAGAAAAAAATTGAACAAAAAGGACAAAGAGAACAGATGGAGCAGAGGGATTGGCTATACCAACAGCTTAAAAAGCAAGGATTGGTGCAGAAGGCGGGACTAACAAACCAGCTGACAAAGGAAGAGAGACTAGACAAAATAATAGAAACCAACAACTGGAGACACAAGGGAATACTTTTGACTGGCTGGCTGGCTCAGCGTGGGAAGAGTTGACAATAAAATGTGTGGAGCATTTGCAATTAAAAAGTGCTCGAAGAGGAAAACCTTTGTCTTCCTTGCTGTCTTCCTTGCTGCACTGGGCCACATGGGTTGGGACAAACATAAACACTGAAAAAAATGTTGCTGGTACATGTTTTGGGGAGGAAAAAAGCGGCTAGGGACTAAGGAAGCCATGTGGAGTGCCCTCGCTGTTTTCTTTCTTTCTTTTCTCTCTTTCTTTCTTTTCTCTCTCTCTTTCTCTTTCTTTCTCTCTCCTGATGAAGTTCCTAAACTAGGGACGGGCAAGGCAGGCTGCAGTCAGCTTCTCTCTTTGAAAAGCCTCTGGGCTTGTAGAGAACCTCCTGCAAAAAGCCGGTGGTCCTCCTTTCCTCCCCCCCCCCCCAACAACTTCACAACCGAGCAAGCCACAAGCAGGCCCAGCAAATTCCCCTGAAAAATAATTTACAAGCGCATAGCAATTGCAGAAATGAGAGGAGCGGTGGGGGGGCAACCAGAGTTGCATTCCCCATAGCCACGCAACGCATCTTGCTATCTCTTGTCCTAGCTCAGGCTCTGCTGCAGTTCTTTTCCCCTCTACCCCACATGTGCGCACACAAACACACACACACACACACACACACCTTCAGCGAGCTCCTGCCTACCTTTCCTCCCTTCCGAGATTCGGTGTTACCAGGGAGGAGTTCTCGCCTACCATACACACATTTCACCCCGAGCCAGCCAGCCAGTCTGCTTGCCTGCCTGCCACGTTTTTCAGGCAGCTGAGAGCCAGTTTTCTCCCGAAGCCCAATTTTCTCCTGTGAATCTTTTTCAATCAGGCAAAATGCACCTTCTCCCTCACCACCCATCCCATTCCATTCCACGCCTGTGTGTGTGTGTGTGTGTGTGTGTGATGATTTTCCTCAACACACATGCATCACAAATACAGGGAAACAAATGTTACAAAGCTCATGCTTTGTAAAGTAAACAACCATCCCCGCCTCCTCACTGTGACGTGAGAAAATGGGAACAAATGTGCATGTGCTTAAATAGGCACAAATTTGGGAAGGCAGGCCTTAATTTCACCTAGGTGCACCAATCAGGGCTTGGCCTTCTTTTTTAGGAGGGGCGTGTTTTATGAGAAACACAGTAGCATAAAAGAAGGTCCTACTCACCATTATAATTCTTTTTATTACCTACTGAATACTTCTAACACAGGTCTTCTGGTCCAACCCCCAGTTCAAGCAGGAAACCCTAACATTTCAAACCAATCAGATAATACATCAGATAATAGACTTGTTTAAAAAGAGTAAAGCAGCTTCGTCCTCCAGAAGGTTCAGCATAGCTACTTCCTTTGTTTATTACATGTATGTACATACAATTATTTTACTGGAAATCCCTGTAAGCTTGTTATCTTTGCATGCATGCACATACTTCAATAATGAGGCTTATACCAATCTGCTTAATAATATGGCCTTTTCAAATGCTTGGGCAGCTACATTGGACTATCTACAAGAATTGCATTTTGCACTGGTTATATCAGCAAAATAATAGGTAATTGTCAGCCTCAGATCTCATTACAAGCCAACAGTAAACAGACCAAACAAAAAACTTTTAAGAACACCCCACCAGCACTGACAGGGCAAGCCACTAGAATATAAACTGAGAGCAAACCCTACTTTTTACTAGCACTGATGACATTACCTAATTTGGGTAATAAAACATCTACAAGAAAACAACCAAGCTCAGAGAGAACGATAGACCCCTCAAGGTTCAGTATTACGTTAAGATAATTGACCCATCTAACTAAATAATGTGTTCTCTAATTGATAGAGCTTCATGTCTCAGGAAGAATCTTTTCTAGTCCAGTTTTTTGAAAGTCTTGAAAAGGAAGATATTTTGAAAGAAAAATACCTTGGGACCTCATAAATCTAGATTCAACATAAAACTGACATAAATGTGATAGCAGAAATATAAATCACAGGAAACATTGACATTTTCTTGGATCTATATAAGAAAATTGTAGGATTATTCATTTAAACAAGTGCTTAATGTGTTACTATTATTCCAGTGCACATTACTTCTCTTATGGAATAAATTTGACCCTAATATCATCCCTAGAGGTCTATCACTACATTGCCTATGAACCTGTAATATATGCCAGAGCAATAGAAATATTGAACAGTCTTGTATGTCAATTCCTGGATGAAGTTATTTAAATAAAAAGGGGAGAGCTACATCCCGTGCTAAATATGGAAAAACATGCATCCTTCTTTTTCTGGAATAATAATTTCTACCTCTTATGGAAATAGAATGTTTTTTTTTTATAAGAGGTGGATATCAGATTGAGCTTTGATATTTGTATAAGGACGTAGAGAAAAATCATAGTGTCTGATACAATGGCTAAGAAAATCAAGCGTTCCTGGACATCCATGGGGAGTGACAAAATATGCATAATGATATTATCATGCAATTGCTGTGATTTATGTTAATGTGTGTGATATGTTAAGATAAAATAATATAATTGGTGACATTTATGTGATGATATCACAATGGGGTTATTGCCATTCTGCATTATTATGGTTTGTTGCAGATGTTACTGATGAAATTCCATGTACAAGAACCAAAATGTTCTATTAACAATTCTGCTTATAATGAATCCATTTAAATCCTAGTGTCTACTGGCTGTCTGCTTACAATAATCTCTTCCCCTACCAATCACCTGCTCAGAGAATAGAGTCAGTTTTGTCTGTTGTCTCTCACTTTTTATAAACACACATAATTGTGTGTAATAAGGTCATAATTCAGTAGGCACTGTCTTTGCCTGCCAAATCTCTGCAAAGAGAAACTGTTTTATGTCAGAGCCAGTAAACACTTATCACTACAGCTGTCTTTTCTACTAAGAGCACCTTACAGCAAAAATATATCTCTTCACACCTATATTTCCTAGGCCTTTTTAAACACTGAAGTTTAATTTGAACATGACTGATTAATTTCTTAAATCCATGAGTAGGCAGGAGGCCCATTATGCTCTTTTGCAGATGCTACTGCTATCTGCAAAGAGTCAAAGTCTTCAGTTGGAAGTCAAAGTCAAACAATAAGTTGGAAATTTATTTCAGAATTTATGCTCAAAACCCAATAATCAAGTGGTATTTTTCTGTAGTTGCTTTAAGTAGGGTATTACTGATGGCCAGAATAGGACCTCTTTCAAAGTCTTTTTCCAGACATTTCAAAGTGTATGTATATTTGTGTACATATTACTTAATATCTACATAAATAAGCCAGTGTCAGACTGAATCTATGCATGTTTTGGCTTCCATATAAATTGTGTATTATCAGGTATTATCATGATTTCACATTTGGAAAGCATGTTCAAACAGCTATATATACACAGACATGTTTCTTCCCAAAGATGTGTATCTTTCAAAGGATGAATTTTGTTGAGAGGGCAGCTCAATCTGAAGAGTCCTGGAGAACAGAGATACTTGAAGCTCTGTTGAAATAGCACCACCTTAGTTTATGTTGAGTTGTGCATACTTCAAAGTAGATTTTGGAAAAATTGCTGACTTGTGCAGCCTTTCAAAACTGAAGTGAGAGCATGGGACCGCAAAGGCATTTGATATAATGCATTTCTTATCCTATACCTCTACCCTCTTCTTATTGAGCAAAAGCTACCCATTCCAATCAATCTCTGGAAGGGATGGCTACCAGTAGTTTCTTCTTGTAAAATATATATTTAATGATACAAACGAACAATGATTTAAAAAAAAAAGAATTAAAAATGTACTGGGCACTCCTCTCTTTTTTGAAAGGAAGCCAGAGCAAAAAAGTAAAAAAAAAATCAATATAAGTCTTAAAGCAAACAAACACACACACACACACACAAACATACACACACACACACATACTGCTTTGCAGAGAAAACTGAAAAAAGTCAGGCTGCTTTAATGAATAGTAGGACGCCCTTCATTTGTACGTATCCAAGCTTGATAGAAAAAGGCAGCATTCATCATACTAATCATTACTATTGCATGAATATGCAATAGTAATGATTAGTAGGCTATTCAAAATGGAGTATATGTATATTAGTCTAGACAGCATTCAATTTCATATAAAATACTAAACCACAGTACCAAGGACTAAATGCAAAGGTCAGAGTTGTAACTTTCCCAAATCTAACATTTTATACATAACAATCACAAATTAATGTGGATATCATTCCATAAGTCATAGGATATCTTCTAGGTAAAGCCTAGTGTCCTCCTACTGGTTGAAATTCTGCTTTTTGTGTACAAGACAGTGGAGCCTGCTTTACTTTAACCTCATTCTTAAATTCACCTCAGAAATCCCATGTTTTAAAAGTCAGGCTGATAACAGTTTTTCCTCTTCTTCATGCCCAGAGATCCTTTGATCTGTGGGCATAAAGGATCTTTTTCTCATGCAGACAAAAATATAAAAGGACTGGTTTCCAGTAAAGGCTCTACAAGATAAGAGTCTGCACTTGAGCCTGCACCTTATTTGCTACTGAGCCAAGAATGTCTTGAATATCCACTGAGAAGAACGTTCTAAATTGTAAACAAAATGAAAATATAAATAACTGCACTATCCATAAGAGCAAGTCTCTTTCAAATCTGGATAATCTAGTTGAGGAAGAGCCAAACAATTCACTTGTGTCAATCATGTGGCAAATTGTTAAACCAGTGTAGTTAGTTCAAGGAGCTCTTCACAGAACAGGAGGAAGGGGAGGCAAGGAGAAAACACAGTTGACATAATCAGCATTATGATGCCATGGAACAATGCATGGCATCACAATGCATTTGAGGTGCCACTTTTCTATTGTCACACATGTACCTCAAAGAGTTAGAACGTTTGGTACAACAATGGTGCTGTAAGAGTTGTTGTTGTCCCAGTAAAGTGAAGCTGCCTCGTTTTAAATATTGCCATCTTAAGGCAAGCCACTCCTTTCAGCAAAGAAATGCTTGCTTGTTATACAAGTTTTAGACTTTGTTGCATTTGATTCCTACAAGTAGAATATTGTGACTGAAGTGAGGGAATTACTACCACAGATTTTACATAAACAAATTGCTAAGATTAAAGTTGAAATTTTTTTATGATAAGGCTATAACTCTCCTCAAAGATTCAACTTCTAAGGATGTGGACTTATTAAAGATGACAAAATTAATTTTTATAGTAGCAATATAAGTAAGATTTGGTTTAGATATTTTTATCCTATCTTTGTCTTTTTTTATAAATTAAATAATGCAAGGTGGTGAAATATTCCTTTCTCTTATCTTCCTCACAGCAACTATTCGGTGAGGTGAGAGACAATGATTGTTAATTGCTTCAATTTACTAAAGATAAAGATGCTAGTCTAGAATTCAACTTTCTTGATCCAATATAATAGTTTTAAGGTTTGTATATTCTCTGCGTTAAAATGAAGCAGCAAGTGCTTGAATTAAAAGATGGCTCCAACTTCTGTTCAATTCCACAGCATAGTACAATGTCATCCTAACTATTGGGTGTTTTTAAGAATTGCACTGGCTTCCAGGAGAAAGTAAATTGTGTATAATTCAGTCTTTTGTAACTAAATGTATTAAATGCAATTATTCCAAAATTGTATCTGCATTCTCTTTCCAATCTGCCTTTGAAAACAAATGGAACCTACTTTTCCACCCCACAAATAGGCAATTTTTATAATTATGAAATGGAGAAAATGTCAGTCTTCAATGCAATTTATTCCTAATTACAAAATTGCTTTATAAAGAGTCCCTTATAGGAGGAATACAAGGTATACAATCAGGACTTCAAAGAAAGAAGTGAATCATCCTTTTGTTCAGAACATAGATGAGCCAAAAAGCATTTGAAGTATTTTGGTGTTCTTATGTAAGGCACAATATATTTGTATTACATAAATTAATTTTCTAATTAGTAATCAACATTTTTTCCTAGAATTATCCTTTTCAATAGGATATACAAACCTCATACCATCACAAAGCTTCATAAAAAGTCCTGAAACTGTATAGAATTAAGATACATTCTTAAGATGAGAACTGAGAAGAATATACATAGATAGCGAAAGGTATGGTTGAATTTAGGTTCAACATATTGGATGGCATTTCTTTTTTGAATAGTAGATTAATGATGCTCACCATGTCAAGACTGAAAATTTGGAAGGAAGTTTCAGAGAAATGAAAAATGCATGAAATTTTTAGATTTGTACACCATTTCTTTTTCTTTCATATCTTTTTTCTCCAAAAATTTCTCTCCAAAGAGCCGTGGTGGCACAGCGGTTAGAGTACATTACTTAGTAATTAGTACTTAGCTGCCTGTAATTTGGCAGTTCAAATCCCACCAGGCTTAAGGTTGACTCAGCCTTCCATCCTTCCAAGGTAGGTAAAATGAGGACCCAGATTGTTGGGGGCAATATGCTGACTCTGTAAATGTGCTGTTGCTATGGTTGTTGTAAGCTGCCCAGGAGTTGGGCAGCCTAAAATTCAATAAATAAATAAAAATCCGTTCTTAATACTGTCAAAAAATGATCTATCCCACTTTCAGGATCTCTCTTTATCCTTTTATCGTTTATTAATTCTCTCAATCATTCATCATAAACAATCAAATCAATCAAGTTTTAGATTTGTATCAATTCTTTTGTTATATGTACATAGTAATAGACACCCTTAAATTGTTTATGAAGCAACAAACTTTTTTTCTCATCAGATATTCAGGTACCATTCATTTTGGAGTCTCTACGATGGTTCATTCATTTTTGGTACTCTTTCCACATATATTATTGTCAACTAAATAGTTAACTTGTGCTAGCCATGACATTACTTGAACTGACCAATCAGGGGGAACATTTTCTGTACAAATGTTCCCACACTTTTCCAACTGCTAAAGGGGAGGGATCCCACTCCTGTATAAAAAGCCCTCCCACAGCAGCCACTTGCTCCTTGTCACAGGTTATGGTTACCTAAGAGCAGGCATGCCTGTTGCATGCCTGCAATATAATATATATGAATAGACAAATAGCCAATTTATCATTGTTAATAGTTTATTGAAATAAATACAATTTATTTGAAGACATCTGCTGTCAGCATTCTTTGTGGTACAGAAAATCTCGAACGTCACCATCAGGCAAAAACCACAACAATTATTTACAGAAATATTTTTCATGAGATGTTTGGTTACAGATTTTGGTAAATCATGAACCTTACCTATGAATATTATTAATATAAGTGCAGAATTTTGCTAGTATCCCATTAATTTTGGGGCACATCCCCTACTTTGAGAAATATTGTTTTTATAAATTATGAATATGTGGGCAACTGTTCACATATATGGGGGGAGGGGGGAATCTCCAAATACATGAAAGCCCATGCTTTACTTTCAACAGATTTTGAGACCCATATTCTTCAGCAAAATCAAGCTGGAAATAGAAATCACTACAAGCAGTCTTCTTTATATTAGCTCAATGGCAGCCTCTTAGGGATTGCCCTTCAGTCTACAATAGGCAATATTTAAGCTCGTAATAAAATGGCAGAGGATAAAATGACCCTTACAGAATTTATAGCATAGAATGAATCAGAACCTTGAAACAGAACCCTTTGTACTTCTTTCACTAAGGTGATAGACTCTTTTTATTTATAATAACATGAACTACTGGTCTGTATGCTGATTCAAATAATCAGCTAGACATCACTCTTAATTATGTCACTATTTTCCCTATCCAGATAAAGTCACAAGTATGTAAATAACACCATTCAAACTATTGAATGGGTAATAAATACTTGAAGTTATTTATTTAACATAAGCAGTCTTTTAATCCTTGTCAGGCATGGATCTTCTGTTCCATTATGTGTTCAGAGAAAACTTTAATTCAAGTGAGAATTTTACCTGCATAAAAAAAAATTAGGGTTGCGTCCTGTCATGTGGAAATATGAGATTTAAATTCAATGCATATTTGAAAAACTTAATTTTAATCTATTTTAAGCCATTTATCTGATAGTGTGATTAGAGTTTCATTTCAGATAAAATCCCATCGGAAAATGATAAGTAGTTAATCTCAAAATCAAAGGGCCTAAGTTAATTTGTTTTCCTACTCAATATATCTGTAAGGTAAATATCCGAAGTGTTCCTATCATAAATCAGTGAAGCTCACATTTCAATGGGAAAGGGAATCAAATAGAAAAAAAGTAGCAATCATATCTAGACGGGAAAGGAGAATCTTCCCCTTATTTATTTACTTATAGGACCACCCATCTCAAATACATGACTCTGGGGGGCTAAAAATTAAAAACAGAATAAAAACAGTGAACAAAATTTTAAATAACCTAGGCAGTAGGTTATTTGTTCCCTGTTGGATGTTATTTTAGTTTGTTGATATGCTGCCTGCTCAAGAAATATAATGAATGTATTAGAAATCTCTTGAACATTGGGATATCTTCTCCTTGTTTAGAACATTTATTTAAAATCAATGTGGTCTTTAAAGAATGCATGAATAATTGATCAATCCTTTATGAGTCTTCATGGATTATTATATACAGGGTCATTTCAAATAACACTTATTTGATTTCCTAGTTATTCCTTCTTGTTCTCCATTAGCTTTTCATCTGTTTGCATATCATAATAATTTCTAATAATAAAACTAAGAAGCTGTTCTGATTGTTTCATTTTATGTTGTATTTTTAATATACATAAATATTGGACATTTAGGTGAAATTTTCTAGTGCAGAAGTCAAAGCTCTGAACAGAACTGCCATACTTTTATTATGCAAAATATATTAATTCACTTTGACATTCCCTCTGGATTCAATCAATACTCTGGAATACTATGTAGATTAAATCCATTTAGCTATTCAGCACCATCAACATCCCTAAAAGTATAGTGGAACTTCAGTTCACAACCACAATCTGTTCCATAACTTTGGTTGTGAACCAAAACAAATTTTCCCATTGGGTTGTATGGAAATACGATCGAACTGTTCCAGACCGCTATGAACTCTAATGTTTTTTTAAGATTTTGAAGCACACAGATACAGTACTGTAGTTAAATATGCCACAGAAAT
>JANHJO010005063.1:66049-79927 GCA_032468235.1 Pseudoxyrhopus heterurus | reverse complement strand
CTTTCTTTCTTTCTTTCTTTCTTTCTTTCTTTCTTTCTTTCTTTCTTTCTTTCTTTCTTTCTTTCTTTCTTTCTTCAAAAAAGTGGCAAATAAAATATAAGCAATTTGTTTTGTTATGTGGCCCAAATTGGAGCATCCCTCCAGTGATTTAGGGAAGCAGAACAATGCCTTAGTTTAACATAAAATAAAAACATTCAACATGATGCTATTAATTTCTGTTCTTTAAAGGAGGCAAACATTTTAAACACAGATTTCCCAAGTGTTGAGAAGTTAGAAACAATAATGTTAGCAGTTTTTCTGAAGAAGTGTGTTTGAGTATATCACAACAATTGATCTGGGTTAAGTAAGAATTCCAAAACAGGATGGATGTGGAAAGCTAGTTAGTTCTGTCTGCCATAACTAAAAAGGTGTTCCTGGACAGTTGGTTTCCTTTCTTCAAGCTTGTAAGATATTTAAGCTAAAAAAAATGACTTCCAAATTCAGAAGAACTCTTTATCAAGATTGTTCCCTTTCCAACAGTTTTCTTTGGGGGAAATTCTATTCAAGCAGAATTGGTTCTGTGGTGAAGGAGTTATTGAAACATTAGGCCATGTTTTATTATATTGCCTTTATTGTAAGGATAAAGATGCCCAGTTACAACTAATAACTCCCCAATTTGTCAGATTCTCAGGCCATGTAGATTCATTATATTTTCTTGTTGTCTGACCAACATGGTGTTTTTTCTCTGAATATGGCTAGGTTTTGCATGCCAACCTGTAAAATAAATTGTGCCTTGAGCCTATTGGTTTTGTAATAAATTTTATTGTGATTTTCTGATCCATTCCCTTAGTAAGGAAACAGACTATTAAAGGAAGGAACAGCACTGCATTTCTAAGGAAAATGGAGCCCCACTCTTGGTTTGGAAGTTCCTAGATTTGTACTGTACATGTGTCTTAAAATGCAAACTATAGCTTTCAAACGGAGGGACAAGGAGTATAGAGAATTTGGGGATATTAGCTCCCATTTCATGAATATAAATGGATAATTAAGTATTAAGATTTTATCAGAGTAACAAGGAGGCTTTCTCTATCCTGCTTGTTTCTTCTTAATCAAAAATGTCAACTTTAATTCTCCTGAAAAACATCACAAGTTTTTTTTTAAAGAAAAAAGAATAGGTAGGAAGTAAAATAGTTGTTCAGGAAAAAAACCAATCTGAACATGCTTACATATATCCAAGATTGCATCTAGCAAGCAACCAGAAAATTGATCAATCAGCCCTTTATTACGGTCAATGAACAGACAAATGGAACATCTTCAAAAATTCCAGTAAATTTGTATACTTTCTTCTATCCTAGAGTATTTGAAATGCATGGAAAGTAATATTAATAAACATTATTTAAACTTGAATAAAATTAAATAAGCAGCTTAAACCCATTTATTTTTTCAGCTCCTGGCTTGCCACTTAAATTCAGTGCATGACTCTTATCCCAAAGAAATAGCTCATCCATGTAACATAGGTTTATTAGAAAATGTCAAAAGTTTCACATATGTTTTGAACAATTCTGCCCACTTTGTATTTTTTCCTGAAATCGAAGAGCAACAGTTTGATTTTCATGGCATAAAATTTCAAATAGGGCATGAGAGCAGTTTGCTTCCTGGTGTTGTTCTGCTCTGGGTCCCCTGAAGTCTCCAGAAGATCAGAAGCCTCTAGGCTCACTATCCAAAGTGACTTTGGGCTGATATGAAGGCTGACTCCAGGAATTCCATGTTAAAATCTTTCTTAGTTTATGTCATATTTCTTGAAAGCCAGCATAATAAACATTCAAGGTCTTGACTTAAAAATAGAGTAGATTCAAAAATTTTCTCAAGAAAATGTTTGGGTTTTAGTTGCTGTTGTATGCCTGAAACATAACTATTACAATGTTGTTCTGTATCCTAAATATGTTTGGACATATAAGAAGCTAACAGTGTAAGAAAAGTAGTTTGGGAAGAATAATATCCTCCTACTATTTTTTTAAAATAATTTTTATCTTCTGTGCCTTGTTTCTGGTGACAATTTTTCCCACTGCCTTTTCCTTATTATTTTTTCTAAAGCAATTGAAAGTATAGGAGGATATTTCTTTTCTAGGTCATCAGTTACATAAATATATTTTGTCGTATTACTCCTTTTTTCTGCTTTTGAAATGCATTCAATTCATCATCAAACTCGCAGCCTGGAGATGGATAACTGTATACCATTTATCAAAATTTATACCAGTTATTGGCCAGAAAGAGGGAGAGAAAAAAATTGTAGGATAATGTTTTTGGAAGGAAGAAATGGTACAGTAAGGCCATACATAAAACAGTCAAAGACTTTAGGAGTAATACCATTTCAGGAGGGAAAAACCAAAAAAAGCCAACAACCTACAGTTATTTTGTGGCTAAAAACAATCAGGGAATTCAGTATTTGGAAAAATACTGAACCAAAATCTGCCATGTATTATACTGGGAGAGTTATTCCCTTCTGTCCACCCACCCCTAGGATGTTGTAAATTTGATTTCAAGTTTCTCCTAGTACTGTTTTTGAACTTGCTTTAACATTAAAAGTGGTAGCATTACTAATGATGTCTTGGCTTCCTCTAATATATTTGTTCCTCACCCTCCAACTGCATTGATTGTCCTTTCTTCCTAATCTTTTGCCCCCTTTAAGAAAGTTCCTCAAGATTCTCTTGAATAAGAGTGTGCAAAGTAATTCAAATCTGAACCACCATAAATGCAAAATATCTCATTTCAAGCCTAAAGTAGTTTTTCCTCAAAAGAAAACAGCTGTTTTGCGTTTGAAATAGACTGTTTTGGTTATTTTGAAGTGCTTTATACAAACTGAAATAATTGAAGTGGATGGTATTGGGTCCAAAATGATTGTTTTACACTCAGTATAGCTGTCTTTTTAATAAACCATCTTGGATTCAGTACATTGTGTACACTGCTGTTACTGAACCACAGGGAGCCAGCAAGGCAGGAAAAGACTGGATTAAAAAAAAAAGCATTTATTTATACTCATATCTTGAGTACCTCATAATTAAATGAGTGCAAGAATATCACCATCATACATGAGAATATGTCCTCCATTTCTCTCTTGAAAGGAATGAATAAAAGCAGATTCTTGAATGAAAGCAGATTCTTTTTCATCAAATTGAATGAGAACTAATAGAAAAAATACAAAGTAATTTTTCTCATGGCACTAAATTGGAATAATCAAAAGAGTCAATACTTTTCATTCCATACAGTAGAATTAATCCATTGACACAATGCCAAAGTTGTTTCAGTGTTTACCATTTCTGATTGCCTATGAAGTTTCTCAGTCATCCAGGTCACGGTTGTCCCAAAGGATGCTTTTTCAAGAGGCAACTGGACTTTCTTGTTTTTCTTTGAAGACATTTCACTCCTCATCCAAGAAGCTTCTTCAGCTCTGACAGGAGAACTGAAGAAGCTTCCTGGGTGAGAACCAAAATGCCTTCAAAAAAAAAAACACAAGAAAGTCCAATTGCCTCTTGAAAAAGCACCTTTGGAATTATTATTTCTAATATATTAAAAAGACATGGTTAAGAAGAAGTAGTGTGCGAGTGAATGAATATTCTTTCAATAAAGTCTTAAATCCTATTTTCAGAAATCCAGAATGACTGCTCTGGGTGAGACGGATTTCATTCAATACATACAAAAATGTTTTTGTGTTGTCAGGAAGTGTTTCCCCACCACTCCTTTTTCTTCTTGCTCCAAGAGGAATTGTTTTTGGAGAGAGCTGTCTTTGAGTCAGTGTCGACTACTGATTTCAAAGCAATTAAACACAAAACAGACTATTACAAAAGTTTTTAAAATAAAAAAAGATTTTCCTTATTTATTTATTTTAAAATCACTGTACCAAATTGATTTTCTCTCCACTTACACTTATGATCAGAGGTGTGCATATACTTGAACCTGTACAGGGAAGAGAGAGAGGAAGAGAAACAGGGAGGAAAAATACTCTGTCATTCTTATTTATTTCCAAATAGATGGTGAATCCATAATGATACTGAATTACAGTAAGGAATGGATATATGCCATATCCCACCCAGTGTTTGCTTGTTTCTTTGTTCGTTTTTGCATCTCGTGATATGGCTGGCTTGCTTAAATCATTTGGAACTCAGTTGTAGTGCCAGGAACGGTCTGCGATAAATATACACTGGCTTTTATCATTTCATACTGCGGGTTGAATTACTGTATATAGCTTTATGTGTATATACTGCATAAAAGCTTTCATCATCAAGCCCCGCTTTCCCTATTATTGTAAAGGAGAATGGTTAAAAGGTGATACTCCTCTAATAGATATGACCTGGAGTCTGTATATTTTGGCATCACCTCTGCTTTGTCAGTTATACGTTTCTCTGAATGCTTTAAAAGATTTATAATAAGAATGATAAAGCACAGAAAGCCTGCAACAAAATGCTGCAATTTATCTTTGCCTTCTAACTAGCAATTCTGCCCAGAATCCATCTAGCCATATTCCATAAGGCCCAGTTCCGTTTTCTAGTATTTTCACTGCCCTTTGCTTATGGATACCTGTCCACCCATTTTTCTGGCTGTCAACCATCTTCACATTTCTCTAAATGTTTATTTTTAAACAAAATCTCTAAAAATGTACTACTTCAAATCTCATTTTTTTTCTCCCAGAATGTTGATAGGTTCTTTCTCTGTGATCTCCTTTTTCACTCACTATCTGATGGCATGCAGACCCTGCATTCTATATCAGAAGGAGTGATGAATGCTTGCTCCAAGGTGGGAACAAAAAATTCTCTTATTTGTTTGCTCTTGTGGTTCTTGTTCAGATTAACACCACTAACATCATAGAGAAGATATTTTTACAGTAAGATTAGGAGCGAAGTAGCATCTCTTATGTATTATTCAGCGACTGTCTATTGGCAGTGGCAATTGCTGCAATTCGATGGCAGAATTGAGACAGTGCCAGAAACTTACATCATTTGTTAATATATATCCTTCTCAAATCTGTGAACGAATGCTGTTGGAATTAGGAGAATCAGCACCTTATACACTACTGCCGTGGTGAAATTGGGTCTCCTTGGAAGTACGTTTTAGCAGATGACAGACATTTTATTATTGTAAGAAATTTTTTTATTGAACAGTTGTGTGGTTAATTAACTGAAAGATTATCTCCTAAATTACATAGTTCCTGTACCGATTAATCCTTCTATTAATGTTAGAGAACTTGGTTGACAATAATTTCCAGTTTAGGGACCATAAACCTAAATATTCATTATTATTATTTTTAAGGTCAGATGCTTTTAAATACATTTTTTTCAAATGTCTCATATTCTTCTGTTGCTTCATTTATTTTATCTAACTTGAAATAAAGAACAATGAAGGAAGTTCTGAGCAAATGGCAACCTTTGACTGACATTGTCTGAACTCATAAGCAATACAGGTTGATCCTAATTTGACTTGGATCAGTGAATAGCAGGGCTAAGATTTAATGCAGGCTAGAAAATTGGGGGGGAAATCCTGGAGTTAGTGTTAATGTATAGTTTTCTTCAGAAATCTCTAAATGGTTCAAATGTAATTCAGTCACATTTGCTATAGGGAAATTCTAGGTTTAACTCTGAATATTTTATTGGAGTTTCAGGATGCATTGTCTGTCCATCCATCCATCCATCCATCCATCCATCCAAGAAGGATAGTGAACTATTTATATGATACAAAAAATCCTGCATGACTATTACTATGTGGGTATCTATAATCAAGCTGGATTTGAGAGCATTGTATTTTTCACTGAACAAAATGATTGGCTTGGATTCAATTCCAAGTACACTATAATGAGGCAATCTCAATCCATAAAAAAGGAGTAGAGACCACCACCTAATTAGTTTAAGTGTGGTCAGCAATCTCTAAGCTACATATTTGTACAACACATTTTTGGACTGGATTTCAACTGAGAACCTAAGAAGGCAGACTTCAGAGAAGATGCCTCTCTTTTTGATTAAGTTCTAACTTTTCAATTTTTAGTTGAAAAATATTCCACCAAACCCTGGTCAGCATTTTACTTTTTATTGACCTTAGGTGGGCCTTCAATCTTGTCTCTGTGCTCAAATTATGGGAAAAACTGAAGAATACTTAACAGGTACTTATGCTCATCCATAAACTCCATGGGAATTCTCAGATGAGGGTGCATGGGCATTACTCTACAAAAATGTATGCATTCCCACCCTTCTTTTTAGGTTGCTTATCAATCTTTTTGTTGCCAAATGGAAGAATCCAAAATTGGGAAATAATCTCCAATCTCCTTCATGCTGATGATGCTATACTGTTTTCACGAAGATTGATCTGCTTCCTAAGCTTACTGAGTTCTCTCAAAAAATGCTCACAATGGAAACATTTTTGGGGAAAAAACCCTCCTCCAAAACCAAGATTATGGTTCTTGCTAATTGCCCTAAGTTATATGTATGGCAGTTAAACAATCGCCTAATACAACGTTAAGGTACTTAGGTAGTGTTTTCCATGTAATTAGTAAAATCCCATGCTGTCAGCCCTCCCAGGTAAACCAGACAGGAAACATGATTACAAGAGCTAATTCTACTTTATGATAAGGCTGCATTAAAAGATCTTGTAGGTCTGAAGGTACAGATTTCCGTTTTTAATCACCCAATCAATGAAGGCAATTCCTTCCTAAGTTTGTTTTTCTGACAGTTAAGCAATTGTGGATTCCTTCTTCTAGAGAGGAAGTTACCAATGACATGTCTGATTGTTTTCTAAGCAGCATCTCTTTCCCTCATCCCCCAAGGTAATTCTCACTTTCCATTAGACATGCCAACTACATTATCATCCAGATGGGCTATGAATAGCCAATCTTAAGCTACATGTTATTGACCTGGAGATAGAAACAGGCCCCAGAAAGGTATTTTGGAACCACACTGCTCATTTCACACTTGCTAGGTCTTTTACCTGGATAATAGTCCCCAAATTCAGAGTGGTTTTTCTCTTTCAAGGAACTATTTCCCAACAGCTGTTACTGAGAGGAGATACTGGAATATTCCATTTGAGTGTGGAGTCCCCTTTGCAGTGGGGGAACTATTGCAATGCTAGATCATGTTGCATTGTACTACTTGTTCTATGCTGAAATTCACCAGGAGTTGTTACGTAGCCCTTGACTTAAAACCATTCATTTAATGACTGCTGGAAGGGAGGGAGGGAGAGAGAGGTGGTGAGAGAGTGTGAGAGAAACATGGACAAGCAAAGGACTGAGTTGGGACTTTTTATAAGTGAGGAAGAGATCATACTGGCATAGTGTAACTGTTCATTAAGTAGAATGTTATAGATTATGTGAGTTTCCATTCAATCTTCTGTATCCTGATTTTGTGGACCTGAATAAATACACTTTCCTGGTTGTTAACTGGCAGACTTAATGACTGTTATAATTTGTATGAGATACAATATCTTTTTCTCTCAGTCCCCACCCATTATGAAATATAGTTTGCCTTCATCTGTTTCTGTTTCCTGTCTCAATAATTTCATCTCCCACATGGCAATTTTCTTCATCAGTCAATGGCAACAACCTCTCATTCTGAACTCTCATCAATTGCCCAGAGGTCTGTAAAAATTGAGAAATGGAGTCAAACAAGTAAAAGATATGTTTAGCTTCATCATTTTTTGTTCTGGTAAAAAGGATCTTCTTATCATGACCCCAAATACTTGGAGCTAGCTGATTTTTACAAAGAGTTGCTTCCACATTTTGCAGAAGTGATATGAAGATTATATGAGCAGGGATTCGGGCCAATTTTTAAACATCTCTTTCCTGGCCAAAAAATGAAATGCAAAGAGAGATTTGATGATCATTTTAACCTTCCATTAGCATGACTAACGAGCAGAGAGAATGAGCAGAAACTAAAGGATAAAAATTACTGCTGAAATGCAAAATTACCACAAAATTTTATGTATTTTCAAGAGTAACAGGAAAAGAGAATTGTGATATATCCTGATACGTTTCCATGGATTTCATGACCCTTAACAGATGCGGCTTAAAATTCTTGCACAAAATCAATGTTGGTTTAGAACTAACTTGAGTTTATAGACATTTAGAATGAAAAGGGTTTTTTATATTGCTATTTTGCTGGGCCCTTTGTAGGGTCCAGTTCACTGATGATGTTAACTATTTGGGTAATAAAATGTCTGTAAGAAAACAACAAAATTCAGAGAGCACTAAAGATCTCACAGTTCAACCCTACACCATAAATATTCTCTTGTATTGCTATTTTCATCTGTCTTAAGCCCTCAGGAGAACTATTTGAAGAAAACAGCTCACAGAGTTCTCTAAAGCCAACCTGTTGATCAGTGATGTGTTAGGCTCTGGTAGATTTTCTACAGGACTTTTATGATCAGTTGTTAAAAATTAATGGACACAGTCAAATATGGCAGTGTGGCTAAAGGTTTAACAGCTGTACAAGCCTACAATCATAAACAATAATGTTGAAAGGATCCTGAATCTTTTTGCTGCAATTGCTTATGGTTTGTTTGGCAAAAACTTTCAATAGCTTGAATACTATCTGCTCATTGATACATGGTTTTTTTTTAAAAATCAAGAAACACTGAAGCTAATTTCCAGTATTTTTTCATGTTTCAGTGTCACTAAGAAACAAAATCATGTCAGTATGATCACATTTAACACTTAAATACTGGGAATGCCTTGAAGGGGAGAATAGTGAAATTGCAACGTTAATAATTTTCCATCTCTCCTCATAGTCAGGGCCTTTATATTCCACCTACAAGCAGTATGAGGGAGAAGTTAACACTAACTATATATTATTGATTAGTTAAAAGTCAAGAATAATGTTCTCAGCTAAATGCCTAACCAAGTTTCATCCGATTGCTTTCCTTCTTTTGGACACTGTGTATTTTTAGAGCCAGTCATATTGTGTGCAAACTTATGAGCAGGCCACCTAGGAACTACTCTTTTCAGTTGATTGGTCTAGTGGTACTGATGAGTTACTAATATTTTAACTATCTTGTTATACTATCCACATAACACCTAGCTCTTTCTGTCTGGAAGCTGGATCTTCCAAGTCGAATAATATATAGAAACAGATGCACTTTCAGTTGAATCCTCAGGATCCTTGGGTTTTTTTTGTATAAGTAATCAGTAATGAATCCTTCTTGTAGAAATGGCCAAATGTTGAGGCTGGGGAAAATTGTCTTACTACCTGTTTTCATGGGAGGTCTAACAGATGATGCTCCATGAAATACAATCCAATTTATACTGAGTGGCATCTAATAATCCTTTAAAATATTGTTGGGGGGGCGGGCAGTAACAAGCAATCCTGGCTTCTTCCAAGTATGTAGTTCAGTGTGAAGGTAATTTTTCCCCTGTGATGACAATTCAGTTTGAATTATCTTTTGATAGGAATAGAATTAGAATTAGAATAGAATAGAATAGAATTAACAGAGTTGGAAGGGACCTTGGAGTTCTTCTAGTCCAACACCCTGCTTAGGCAGGAACCATTCCAGACAAATGGTTATCCAATCTCTTCTTAAAAACTTCCAGTCTTGGAGCATTTACAACTTCTGGAGGCACGTTTTTCCACTGATTAATTGTTCTTATCAGGAAGTCAGGAGGTTTTTCCTTAGTTCTAGGTTACTAGGAAGCAAGAAAAAATTCATTTCTGAAATTCTTCTAGTTTTTCCCAATCTGTTGCCTTCTCAATATATTGCCCCAAAACTTTCCATAAATTTTCTGGAAGTTCTGGATGGTTAGCAGTCCCAACACAATTGAAAGGGACCTGGCTGGGAAAGACTGAAATACTAATTTTTTTGTTACCAACCTCTAATATTCTTGAGGAGTACTAGGGAATGCTGAATACAGTAGATAAATTATTGATTTGTCTATTTATTTATTTTACATGATTTGTATGCCACTCCAATCATAAAATTCTGGGCAATTTGCCTGGGCTGAAACAACCATAAAAGCTCAAAACCACTAAAAATAAAAGATTAACTCAGCCAGTAACATATGATGCCAGAATCCCTAATTCTGTGGAAAAAGGAGTTTTTTCCCCCTATTCTTCCGGGATGTTAATAGAAGGGGTCATCTTTATATTAGGGAACCAGCAGTCCCATAGGTATAGGATAGACATCAGAAAGGAAAGCTGCTCCTTTAGTTTTATGACATATTTTATACAACATGCCTCAAAAGTGTAGATTGGATAGATTGCATTTGAATGGATAGGATTGAAGCCATGAAGGACTTTATTGGCAATAACCAGCATTTTGAACTGTACCTTGAAACCTTTAAGCTGTGGTCTAATCTAGCAGAGGATATATTATGCCTGTAAAGGCTGGCATCTTCTTCTGGTGCCTATTGATCAATAAGGCCTTATAGTTGATAATTATTAATCTCCCTCATCATAAAAATCTGAACAAAAGAACAAATAGATTGTTAAATGGGTAAGTGACAGGTCTGTGGCTATAGGGCAGATGTAACATTACCTTTAGGACATAATTAGGTGTTGGTTTCTTTACTGACCTCAATGCTGTATGCGAAGCTTGATACAGATTGCTAATTTGTTGCTCATGTTTTGTACAAGGATCAGTGGAAAATACTTCAAATTATGTAACAAAATATTTATATTCTTTCTAGAAAACTTATTTAGACCAATTATTGTTGTTATTACTATCATCCTCTGCAAAATGAAAGCCTCTTATAGATTAAAATTTGTAAGATATAATCTACCATGCTGTTCTTCTTACAAATATATGTTATTCATCTTCTCAGTCTAGGACTAAGAGAGAGTGACTGGTTTAAAGGACTCCAGTTTTTCCAGGCTTAAGAGAGGAGCAGAACCTGCTCTCTTTATTCCTAATCCAGGATCTTCACCACCACATCACATTGCCTCTTGTTATTTATATAAATATATATGTACTGTATGTATAACGAATTACAAAATATAACTACAAGACTATATGAAGGGAAAGGTTTCATGTGTGTCTCTATATGAATACAGATATATTATAGGTTTGACCTTGAAAGATTTCTAAGCAAGAAATCTCTTTAGCTGCTATACTTCACTTTTATCAAAATTAATGACTGTCTGTGAGAGGCAATACAATTTTAGTAGATCATTGAAGATACAATAAAATTGCGGAGTGCTTTTGCTAGAGATATTAGATAGAAAATTGACAAAACTTCTGCCCCTATTGAATTTAATTCATTGCTTCTGCTGGCCCCTTTGGTACCAGGAGGGGGGGGGAAAGAACAAAACTGCTGAAAAAAGCTGCTATACAGTTGGAATATAATGCTTAAGGAAGAAACTCCAGTCCTGTTTTGCTTTTAGAGGAATGAAGAAATTTCTTAACATGATCTTCCCTAGCCTGGTGCTTCCAACAGATGTTGAGGTGCTATTTCTGAGACTTGCAGTGCCAACAAATACAAAAGGCATCTGGCACAGTCAGTCTTTCTGATAACATTTCTAGAACTGGAAATTTTACCTTCCAGCTAGAAAACTGGGTGAATGGTTTGGGATGTGGGATAAGAGAGTCAGATGCAAAACAGTGCTGCTTCTACCTACTGGAGTGATTGCCCTTTAAAACAATAAACGGTACCTACCTTTTACAGATCTTTAGTTTAAACCTCAGGGTACTGTGTCAACATCAGAAAAAACTTGTGTTATAGCAGTAGTTTCCTTCAGGCTTTTGGGAGAAACCAGTGTTGTATTTAGAAATGTATCTACTTGCCAGGAAAAAAAAAGGCTATAGGGCCTTGTGAAAAGCAAGTTCATCAGTTTTCTTCTGGGAAATGGAGCATCTCCATCAGAGAAGCCATTTTGTGAGAGGCCATAACATGCTTTCAAAAATCCAGATGGGCTTTCTTGCACATTAACTAAACCTCCTGCAACTCATAAATTGATCTGAACCCAGAGCAACATCATTAAAAAATACACTGTAGGGAAAATAATGAGCACTTCAGCAGAAATAGTAAATTTCTAAACAGAGACTTGGCCTTAACCTCTGAAAAATAAAATCTTTCAATGTTAAGCTCCTGAAGGATTTGAAAAGTCCTCATACTACTATTCAGAGAAAACCACGAAAAGATCAATGCATTCCGAAGTAAAATTAAGTTCTGTGGCAGGGGGAATATGATCCAAAGTTGTCTTCAGTGTGCCAGAAGTCCAAGTCTCCTTCAGTAGAATGAGTAAGACACAGCAGGTTAGCACAGAACATTTTGATAACTCAAAGCAGCACCCATTTCTCTTAAAAGGGGGATCTTTATGAGACTGTTGGGAAGGAGTCTTATTTATCTGATTATGGTATAGAGGAACAGGAAGATACAGGTAGTCCTCGACTTATGACCACAATTGACTCCAAAATATAATGCCATTGTTAAGTGAATCTGGCTTCTCCATTGACTTTGCTTCTCAGAAGGTCACAAAAGGTGATCACATGACTCTGGGACATTGCAACCTTCATAAATATGAGCCAGTTGCCAAGCAGCTGAACTTTGATGATGTGACCATAGAGATGCTGCAACGGTTGTAAATGTGAAAAATGATAATAAGTTAGGGTCACTAAATGAGCTGTTGTAAGTCGAGGAATACCTGTATATTTTAAGGATCTGGGCTTGTGTTGTATATATGATTTTTTGTTCAAGCATCATGTAATACCTCTGTTGGAGTATCATGTGAGATGGTAATGTATACCAGAAAAGATAAAAGGCTATGACCAAAACAGCACTGCCTCTATAGGCACTCTCTCAATTTATTTATTTATGAGAGGAAGAGAGGCCCACCTAAGCAACCTTGCAATATGTGACATTTCTCATCTCACTAAGATCTGACTGACTAGTGTTCGATTCAGAACAAATCTGTGTTTTTTTTAACCTTCAATTGTCCCACAAATTCTTCACAGCAGTCCAAAAGATGCTTTTCCAGCTCACTCTTCTCCCAAAGAATCCACACCTCTTAAAACAGGATTTCTAGGTGGGATTTTGAGTATGCAGTGAAAGCAGAGTAATACTGTTTCACCACTCTTACTACGGCAGCATAAGATCCAACCTAGCTCTTACCTATTGGGTTATATTAATTCCCTGCCTTTTGCTAACAACATTTCTGATTTTTCCTCAGATCCTGCAGCTATTTAGGGAACCAGGGAGATTCTTTCCGTGAATAGGCAGAGGTGTCAACCTTGAAGCTGGTCTGACCAAAGCTATTTTGACAGCTTCAGAGTTGCCACACTGGAGCTGAGAGATAGGGAGGGGGGATTTGAGATAGAGGGGATTTCGTAGCCAAAATCAGTTGCCTCAGAGTTTTGCTTACCACGGATTATTACTTGGAACCCTGACAAGAGGCTGCTAAGAAACAGTCCTATCCAAGGCCTCCTATTCATATTCTAGAATGCAACTAAAACATTGACTGTTCATCATAGCCTAAGAAAATTCCCTAACAGCCTTTGTAATCCAAGAAGGTTCACTGAATGTCTGAGACAAATTGATAAAATAGTCCAGATTTAAATATGGAGGTTAATAATAATGGTCACTTCTATAGCAGTCTGAATGATCTGATGATAAGAAACTGTCACTGATAGTTTTCTCTCCTGAGGGTGGAAAAACACAGTCTTGATCTTAATTTCCAGGTAAGCACAGGGCATCATTAATCAGATTATTTGGATCTTGAGTCAGCTGTTTTTTTTTTTAGATATGTATACTGATTTTTCTTCAGGAATTCAAAATGATACAGACAGGGCCCTTTCCTCCACCACCACCTATATATATATATACACACACACACACACACATATATATATATAAACTTCTTTTTTACTTTTTTCTGCTTTCCTTCCTAATCTTTCAGCTCTCCTTCAGATATTAAAACATTAGAAATCTGGACAAAA
>JANHJO010005063.1:46868-62746 GCA_032468235.1 Pseudoxyrhopus heterurus | reverse complement strand
GCTGACTCTGTAAACCGCTTAGAGAGGACTGTAAAGCACTGTGAAGCGGTATATAAGTCTAAGTGCTATTGCTATTGCTAATAATTTACAATTAAAAGATTGGGAGAAAGAGAGCAGGAAACACACATAATCTTGTTTTATGATCTCAGGTCCTTAATGTTTGAGAAGCAAGCCAAAATATGCTTCTCTAGCTTTGTAGTTTGCATTTAATTATCCTTCCATTTCTATCAGGTGAGAGGAAAGCCTGATAAAAAAAAATCTGGCAAAAAATTGGCAAAAACTCTTCTTCTCCCCTCTTGTGTTTTTAAAGGAAAATGTCTCTCATGGAATGGAACAAATGCAGCTGAATAGCTTTCATTCTTCAAGCAAACAGCAGCATTGGGAAATCCGACATGGATTGTTGGGGGTGGGGGAGAGATTGTGACCACGTAAAAAGCTGAAAATGGAGCTGAAATGGGTAATGAAGACCAAGGTCTGATGAGTGTCTGAAGAGGACAGGAGGACTTCAAAGCATTGGTCAGAAAGAACCCACCTGAGTGTTTGCTCTGTATTTCTGACTCTGACTTTTATCCTCCTTTTTCTTTGAAGGGGACGCAACTGGAGTGAAATGGAAAGGGAGTTACAATCAAATCTTTTTCAACATGGACTTCACCCTGGAGAAATTGCATGCAAAGGGGGGAGAGGAAGTAAAGATGAAAAGAAGTGCCTTTTGATTGTACAGGAGAAATTCGGGCCTCCATTTCTCTGTAAGGTTTGTGGGGAACAAAGAATGTAATCAGAGTCCAGCTCTAAATCCAGAAGAGGAGATTGAAGATCTATGAGGACTAGTTTGTGTAATATCTGTGACAGGTGTTTAAAAAACAATTAAATACATAAGTACATAGGATCATCCCTTTCTACCTGCTACGAGAAGCCACAATGGGGCTACTGCATCTTAAGGTTACCCCGTATTGATATCTTGGTTTCGAATTCTGGTGTTGGAGAAGGCTCTTGAGAGTCCCTTGGAATGCAAGATGAAATCAGTCAATCCTAAAAAAAATCAACCCTGTCTGTTCTTTGGAAGGACAGATACCAAAGCTGAAGCTCAAATACTTCAGCCACCTAAAGAGAAGGGAGGATTCTTTGGAGAAAATGTTGAGAAAGATTGAAGGCAAAAGGAGAAGGGGACGGCAGAGGATGAGATGGTTATATAGTGTCATCGACACAAAGAACATGAATTTGGGTAAACTCTGGGAGGCAGTGGGGAGGGGGGTTGGCCTGCTGTTGTGCAAAGGGTTGTGAAGAGTCGGACACAGCTTAGTTACTGAGCAATAACAATGTATAGATTTGAGAGTTGGAGCATAAGAAAGGCTGAGCATCGAAGAATTGATGCTTTTGAACTGTGGTCTTGGAGAAGACTCCTGAGAGTCCCTTGGACTGCAAGGAGATCCAATCAATATATCCTAAAGGAAAACATCTCTGTTCTTTGGAAGGATAGATATTGAAGCTCAAATACTTTGGCCTCCTAATGAGAAGAGAGGACTTGTTGAAAAGGACCCTGATGTTGAGAAAGATGGAAGGCAAAAGGAGAAGGGGACGGCAGAGGAAGAGAAGGTTAGATAGTGTCATTGACACAATGAACATGAATTTGGGCAAACCCCAAGAGACAGGGGAGGACAGGGGGTCCTGGCATCCTGTGGTCCATGGGTTCATGAAGAATTAGGCATGATTTATCAACTGAACAACAACATATCGATATCTAAAATACTGATGGTTCAGTGGTAGCTTACAAACATTAACAGTCATCTTCTTCTGACCAGTCTTGGCCCAGATTAGCATTTGAGGGAGCAATCCATAAGAAAATTCTAGGACTTTTTCTAGAGCAAAAAATTGAAAACGCAACCTGGAAGAAGGCAAAGGCAAAGTACATCTGTACTGATGCTGAGAAAAAGACATTGGCACATCCATGAAGCCAGCAGGAGTCACGCTCAACTTGAGGGAGTCTTTACCTTACCTCTAGCTAGCAAATTCTCAAGGCTTGCAATTCAGTATTCCTTTGCAATGGGATTACCTGAATTATATGCCATTCAAGAGTGAGCCTGAGGCTTAAGCAGATAATGGGCTATATTAAGCCTACAGGTACATTTATTCCCCTGGGATTTGACAAAGAAGCAATTTTCCCCTCCTTTTTAACTATATCAAGCTTTATTTGAAGACTTCTATCAGAACTAGCGGGTCCTTGAATCTCACACCCTTTTAATTTTTTTTTATTTGCAGGGATGTAGTTGAGTAGGTATAAATGGGGGTAGCAGTTCCAACTCTGAGCTTTTCAACTGGAAAGTTTGAGACCCAATTATTGTATAATGGGGTGAGCTCCCATTCTTTCCCCATCTCTTGCCAACCTAGCAGTTTGAAAGCATGCAAATGCAAGTAGATAAATAGATACCACTTTGGTAGGAACGTAACGGTGCTCTGTGTGCTTTGGTGTACAGTCATGCCAGTCAGATGACCAAGGAAGCGTCTTTGGACAACACTGGCTCCCTCAGCTAGGAAACAGAGATGAGCGCCATCCTCTAGAGTCAAACATGTCTGGACAGGAGAAACCTTTACCTTAATTGAGTAGATTTTTGTGAGTAAAATGGTTGTCTTAAGGTTTTCTTAGCATCAAATTTTCTCATTTTGGAAGAGAGATTAAGGAATCAATCAACAACAAAAGTTCTCAAAAGTTTGCCTCCTCCCACACTGTTGTCATCATGACATCATCAAAACTTAAGTCTTCTGCCTCCCCAGATGAGACATAAAAGTGAAGTATGACCAATAGACAAAAAGAGGGCTGCTCCTCCATTGTCTTACTTTTGTCAATTTTCATCTTCAGGATGTCAAAAAATAGTTGCAACACTTTTATAGCACCAAATAGCAAGGACTATGGCCATAACCAAAGTAGTTTTGAACTTTAAAGGACCCTAGATCAACACTCTAGTGAAGACACTGTAGGGAAGATACTCTGTAGTGTCTTCTCTTCTCCTTTAAAACAGTTTGGTGCTTTCACAATTGATGCCAAATTTCCAATTATTAGAATGGAGGTTCCTTGTGTATAAGTGTTGAAGTTGATGAATGATGCATCAGTGTCACAGATACTTCACCACTATAGTTCTTAAAAGTAGGAAGGAATGATGGGATGGAAAGCCAAAGAATGACTCCAGAGTTTGTCTAGAAGACAAGACAACTAGTTAGGTATAACACTGGTAGGTCCACGAATTCAAAGATGGATCATGAATACAAAAATAGCATCTGTTAGACCAGTGGTCCCCAACCTTTTAGGCACCGGGGTCCAGTTTTGTGGAACACAATTTGTCCCCCGCGGGGGGGGGGGGGGGGCACAGTTTAGTGTGCTGTCTAGATCCCACACATGTGCAAATGAAGCTTCACTTACTTGCACAGCCTGGATCCTAACCATGGTACTGGTCCCTCTGTGTTAGACTATGCCAAAAACAGCCAAGAAGGCCACCCTTTCCTCTTCTGTAGAATCTTAGTAAAAATTAGAAAGAAAAAATCCTAAGGAAGACAGAAAACCACACACTAACACATCTTCTATTCTTTGTCCCCCTTTTTTTGGCTTACTTGATAAATCACTTTGATCTGCTGTTGACTTTCCAATGGAAGGATGCCCTTATGCCTTTGCCAACTTTCCAAAACTCAGAAGCAGACCTTCCATTTCATTCCTTTGGGGTGATTTGAAACATTGAGATAAAACAGAGAGTTGTTCTTCCCTTTCTTTTCAGTAATTTCTCTGCTCAAATCTCCTTAAGAACAGTTAGAGGTCAAGACAAGATCCCTGTGGCTTCTTTCTAACATATCCTGAGCCGGTAGAAAGATTATGTATTACATCTAAGTATGAATGCCAAGACTAGAAGAAAAGGAATATGTAAGCCAATATGAGAAATGGTGATTGGCTCATATCCGATACTTTTCAAACAATTTGCCAACAAATGTAACTTCCAACATCTTCCTGTGGTTCACTGAAAAAGAACCCTAATGGGTTTGGATTTTCAATCAGAATGGCACAAATGATAACATTCACTGGTGGGCGGGAAGCTACCTGAGAAAAGGTTTATGAGTCATCCAACTCTCCTTGTTCAATGCCCAACTGTGCATATATTTTTTTTATAAATAGCTCATAGTCGAGATGAATGTGCTTCTCAGGTTGGCCTTTGTTCCAGTCGACGGGTTGGAATGCACAATGAACTTTATTTTCTAAACCAGTTTTTACATCAGGTTATCTGGCAGTAGGAGAAGTAATGATACTGGTATTCATTTAGGGTAATGATTTTCAAAGGAGAGGAAAATTGTTCTGCCCTCCACAGATTTGTGGCTCCAATTTAGTGTTGTAGGCAAGCTGAGATACCCTTTTTATGGTGTAGACTTCAACTCTCACAGTTTATTATCCTTGGCTAGGAAGGCTTTGGTTGATATCTGGAGGGCAGTGAGTTGATTTTACAGTTGTCCCCAGGGCTTCCAAAAATTCTGGGTTACAGAGCACATTCACATTCAAACAAACATCAAATGTGAAAAAGAGACACATACTCATGTTCTCCTTGGTCAGGAGAAGCAGGAAAAACACTTGGTCTCAGGAACCGCACTTTGTCAGGGATTCCCAAAGGGGCTTTTTAAAGAGGCAACTGGAATTTCTGATTTCTCTTTGAAGACGTTTTGCTTCTGATCCAGGAAGCTTCTTCAGCTCTTTGTCTGGGAAGATAATCCAAGGCATGACTTGTAAATGCTAGGAGGCCCATGAGAAGCAGTGGTCTTCATTAACAACAGGTTGTATTAATGCACAACAGGATCAGGCATGTGAATTTTAGAGCCCGCCATCAGATCCAAGTTAGAATATGCCGAAACTTCAGTCCTTAAGAAAATGCTTGATTGTGCCTTCATGGAACAGGATTAGCAGGAGAGGCAGAAATGGGAGAAGGTAGAGAGGGGAGGAATTCAGTTGGCCAAGTGTCCACCTCCTTGCCTAATTAAGTCTTCATGAACTTCAGATGACTTCTGCAGGAGGTCCATAAAAGCTGAAGCCAGGCTTCCCAAAGTTCAAAGCTACAGCATACATCATTTTTATTTAAACCTCCTGACAGTCCCCCTATAGGTACAGAGCCTTTAAGTGCCACTTAAATCTCTTCCTGGATGTCCTGTTAGAAATATACTGGAATGCTGACTTCACTGAGATCAATTATAAATCTCACCTGCCTTTCCTGGTGCATACCTGACTGAGACAAGAGAGATCCCTTCACTTTGCCAGGGTGAGGGCTAAGGCTCCATTTTCCAACATTATTTTGTCTGCCTGAAGCCAACCTTTAATGAAACCAGAAAAGAAATTCATTCTTTAAAAAAATACACATGACACAAAGCCTGATCAGAAAAACTACCCTCTTAAAGTCCTTTTCCAATCACTCATTTTAGTTGTTCAGTTGAAGAAAGCCCCGTTATGCTTAGCAATACAGCAACCTCTTTTGCTGAGTATTAGTGCTGCTTTATAAAGCCTCAGTAAGACCATGCTTGGAATACAGCATCCAGTTTTGGTCACCGCAGTATAAAAAAGATGTTGAGATTCTGGAAAGAGTGCAGAGAAGAGCAACCAAGATGATTAGGAGACTGGAAGCTAAAACATACAAAGAACATTTGCAGGAATTGGGCATGGTTAGTCTAGTGAAGAGAAGGATTAGGGGTGACATGATAGCAGGGTTCCAATATTTCAGGGGCTGCTACAAAAAAGAAGGGGTCAACCTATTTTCCAAAGCACCAAAAAGCAAGACAAGAAATAATGGATGGAAACTAACCAAGGAGAGAAGCAACCTAGAACTAAGGAGAAAATTCCTAATGGTTAAAGGAATTAACCAGTGGGATAGCTTGCCTTCAGAAGTTGTGGCTGTCTGACTTCTATCAAATTCGGAGAGAGGAGACTGTATATAACTAAACCATAGAACATAGAATAACAGACTCGGAAGGGACCTTGGAGGACATCTAGTATAAACCCCTGCTTGTGCAGGAGTCCCTACACCATTTCCGACAAATGGCCGTCCAGTCTCTTCTTGAAAGCTTTCAGGCAAGTTGTGCCACTGATTAATTGTTCTCCTTGTCAGGAAATTTCTCCTTAGTTCTAGGTTGCTCCTATCCTTGATTAGTTTCCATCCACTGCTTCTTGTTCTGCCTTGAGGTGCTTTGGAGAAGAGGTTGACCCCCTCTTCTTTGTGGCAGCCCCTGAGATATTGGAAGACTGCTGTCATGTCACCCCTAGTCTTTCTTTTCATCTGACTAGACATACCCAGTTCTAGTAACCGTTCTTTATATGTTTTAGCCTCCAGTCCCCTAATCATCTTGGTTGCTCTTCTCTGCACTCTTTCTAGAGTCTCGACATCTTTTTTACATTGTGGCAACCAAAACTGGATGCAGTATTCCAAGTGTGGCCTTACCAAGGCATTATAAAGTGGTATTAACACTTCATATGATCTTGATTCTATCCCTCTGTTAATGCAGCCTAGAACTGTGTTGGCTTTTTTGGCAGCTGCAGCACACTGCTTGCTCATATTTAAATGGTTGTCCACTAGGACTCCAAGATCCCTCTCACAGTTACTACTATTGAGTGAAGTCCCACATATACTGTACCTGTGCATTTTGTTTTTCTTGCCTAAATGTAGAACCTTACTTTTTTCACCACTGAATTTTATTTTGTTAGATTTGCCCAACGTTCAAGTTTGTCAAGATACTATTCCTGCTAGCTTGGTGCCATCTATCCCCTTGTCCAAATCATTGATGAAGATGTTGAAGAGTACTGGGCCTAAAAAAGAGCCTTGGGGTACCCCACTGCATACTTCTCTCCATGTACAGTAGATGCAGTTCCATTGAGGACTATACACTGAGTGCAGTTGGTCAGCCAGTTATGAATCCATTTGGTGGTGGTGCTATCTAACCCACATTTTTTATCTTATCAAGTAATAGATTATCGTCTACTTTATCAAATTCCTTACTGAAGCCCAAGTAAATTATATCCACAGCACTCCTTTGGGCCACTAATTTTGTCACTTTGCCAAGATTTGTCTGGCATGATCATGTTTTTGACAAACCCATGGATATTATTTTGTTTGCTTCTAGACATTCACCAATTCATTGCTTGATTATCTTTTCCAGAATCTTCTCTGGTATTGAGGTCAGGCTGATTACTCTGTAATTTACTGGATCTATTTTTCCCCTTTTTTGAAGATGGGAACTACATCAGCTCTTTTCCAGTCCTCTTGCAGTTCCCCAGTGCTTCAGGATCTTTGAAAGATATAGTTCAGTGGTTCCAAGATCACGTCTGCCAATTCCTTCAGAACCTTGGGGTGTAATCCATCTGGTCCTGGTGATTTAAACTCATCTAGGGTGGACAGGTGCTCACTTACCATTTTCTTCCCTATTTTAACTTGTGTTCCTAATCTGTTTTTTATGGGGCTGTTTTTGATAGGTTGGACTGATTTTTTTTTCCTTTGTGTAAAGACAGATGCAAAAAAATGAGTTAAGTAGTTCTGCTTTCTCCCTGTTGCTTCTTACCTTCTTGCCACTTTCTCCCACCAATGTACCAATAGTTTCCTTGACTTTTTTCTTGTCCTCAAATGAAGGAAGGAGGGAGTGGGGAAGCACATTCAGATTTGCAAAATTCTGTTACCATAACCTTAGAATAAAAGTGGTATTAGTTTGCTTCTCTTTGGTTTCTACATTTGTTTTAACCTGGAGAACTGACACATGCATATATACATATACATTTATTTATTTAGAAAATTTATATTGCCACCTACTCACACATGGCAACTCAAGGTGGCTTACAGCACATAAAAACACAATGTAAAAGAAATAAAAATAATAAAAGATGAAAATAATAAAATAATAACCCCCCAACACACATTCATACCAGCCATTTAATGGGCTCTTTCCATCTGTAATAGATATCACAGATCTCAGCCCATCAATAAAATAACTAACTTTATTGATCCCAGTCTGTTGTCCAAATGCACCAGAACCAGCCCTATTTTATGAGGGGGGGGTTGCTCTTACCTGGCTTCTGGCCATCTTCAAAGGAGAAAATACAAATCTTAAAAGACAAAGACAAAATGGAAGCTGCTTGTCAGATCCCTAAACATGAATCTGCCAATCTTTTGGGAGAAGGGGGGGATTTGGGATGTATACTTCTTACTTTTATTGCCTCTGTATGTAACCAATGCTATATACAACTTGTATCATGTTTTTATAACCCGTATACCATATAATGGTGCCACACAGGAACTTTCACACGGAGGAATGTGAAGGGAGAAGGGCCATATGGTGTTTATCTACTCTGACAGCACAGAAACTGTCACAAAGCATCTTCACACCTGTGGATTGGCTGAATCTGCATATGCCAGAGGGGAGGGGTTCTGAATGCTTTAAACTGTAACTGCTTGCCTAAGGGGTTTCAGAGCTTGCTTTGAACTAGGTTGCTATCACTACTTCCCAATAAACAATTCCTTTTGAATACTTCATTTTCAAAAGTTCTTTCTGTTTTTTTTAGAGTGCAGTAGAAGTAATCCTTACACTGCTCTCTCTTTCTAAATGTCAACCTGAAAGAAGAAACCCACCCTTCTGCATAGATTGTCAGTGTTTTATTTTCCTGAGGTTTAAACATCTTTTCCTATTTACCTGTGTAAACCTCAAGAAATGGATTTTTACAACATTCACTGACAATCATAATAGGAAGTTTTTTCAGAAATACCTAGAAATGCACATACATTCTGGGTTCCTTTTTATGAATATTACATAATATTTTTTTCCAAAACATGATTCATCAGTTCAGAGATACTGAAAAGTTATCTGTTTATACTTAATATATTTACTGATACATTTTGCTTTGTATAAGCAGGATTTTACCTAGTTACTTTTCCAAGAGGCAAGTCCAAAATATTTGATTAATAACATTTTTATTAGTCAGATAGTTAAGAAAGAGGGCAGGTTGAAACTGATGAATTGCTTTTTATGCATAGAAAATCAAGGAAGAGAAGATTAAAGGTGTTTGCAGTATTTATTCACTCATTCAATTTCTAGTATAGACAAGTCTCTTGAGTCATGCTCTACTGTGGTTGTTGTGGGTTTTGATAGAACAAGGGTATGTAAAGCATAAATGTACTGTATGCAAAATTTAGGAGAAAAAAATGAAATCAAACATTTAATTAGAGAAAAGGACAAGGCTTGAGGTTGTTAGGATTGTTAGAGACCCCACATACCCACTTCACAGTCTATTTCTATTGCTCTCTGGGTGGAGGCATTAACATATTTCTAGCAGGACTATGAGATTCTGTAACAGCTTTGTTCCCATTGCCATCCGTCTGGTAAACTCACAAGATTCATTTTTCTTGCCATGCACATTTATATATCCAACCTAGACTGTGTTGTTTCTCCTTGTCATATAATACATATGAGTATATGCATAATTTTGTATTTTATTTATTTTGTCATATTTACATAGTGTATATTGGAAGTGGAGATCCTTTGAGAGCTGTATGCAACAAAATTTCATTTTAATGTATGCCAATTAGTGTACATTCAAAGTGACAATAAAGTTATTCTAAGTCTAAGACTAAGTTTAGAAACACTTCTAACATATAGTTCCTGGTTATCTTCTTATATATGTAAGTTTCCTTATATTTGTGTAATTTTGTGATTCTATATAAAACAGTGGAAATTTGTGGTTTTCTTCAGGTAATTTCCTTTACAGAAAGTTGCCTTCAAATAAATGAGGATAGAATCAATAAAAAGGTCGGTTTTACTGAGAAATAAGAGAACCTTAGGAGGGTGGTTCAGATGGCATATTTTTCTATGGTATGATAAAGTTAAGATTAATATAGATTTTAAGAGTTATTATATTAGAAGTGCCATATTGAGTTATAATCCCAGATTGTGCTCATAAATGTCATTGTGAGACTCAGCACATGAAGTATTTTACACAGAAGAAACAGTAGGTATAGAAAAATAACTTCTTGAGAGTTGCTAGAACAGGAACATAGAGAATACAAGATGAAAGAGAACAATTTAAAGTAGATAATAGGATAGTTGGAATTGAGCAGTAGAAGAATTTGAAGTTGAACTATGTAAAAATGATGAACATATAATTGCTAAATTGTATAAACTTTTATTGAAATTTGAAACAGAAGAACAGCAAGTGAAAGAATATGATAAATTTGGCTAAGAACTTTGGATACAATATAATGATGGAACAGTGGGAAATAATGTGGTTGAAAGGATTTCTTATGAAATAATGTACTGTTGGTATATATCTCCTGAAAAAATGTATAAAAGTGTACAATTTGTATAAAGGTGTTTTTCAGATTCATGTTGGAAATGTGGAGAGATTGTAGACTTGTAAGAAATCCAGAAATTTCTGAAGTCATATACATAATAATACAAAGAATATAAAGATTAATATTCAGTTGAAAGCAAACATTTTCTTGCTGGGATTAATGAACAGCCAATTAGAAAAGAGTTATGGAAGATAATTACTGCTGCAGGACTACTATATGCACAAAAAAGAAAAGTCTCTGAGATATCTACAACTGAGGAATGGATGTGAAGATGACAGAACTTGCAGAGATGGCAAAATTAACCTGTTCGATTAGAGATCAATAAATCCATTCATCAGTAACTGGGAAACCCTTATGGACTGTTTGCTGAAAATAGAGAAAAATGAACTTGTGATTTATAAGTTTCAAGATTAGAAAGGGTAGTTTATAGAAAAAGGGAAATTAAGATGTAACTTTGGGGCTGGTGGTAAAATAGGAATATATTTAAAGCTGCTGTCAAGAAGAACAGAAGCCACCTCTTTATAATCTTTGTTTTCCTTTTCTGTTTCTTTTCTGTATTTTCTTGTTTCACTATTTTCTTTTTTTCCTTTTATGGTGTTTTTGATAAAAATTTCTTTAATAACAAAATGAGAGAGAGAGGGAGGGAGGGAGAGAGAGAGAGAGAGAAGGTTAAAAGGTCAGCTTCAGCCCTTGACACTGTTTTTCCCCCCCTTTTGTATCATGTCTTTTTATACTGCATGCTTGAAGTCATGGACTTTTTCTGTTTATTGATGCAGAATCTGTTTTAGGAGTAGTTGTGGTTGATTGAATATTTTGAATTAAATGTTTTGAATCTGATTAAATTGTATTGAATGAACAAGCATATGTAGAGAGAACTCATCTTAGTTTTATGGCTCTCTTGCCTTGTTATTCATTATTTATTTATTAAATTTGTATGCCATCCATCTCGCCCTCCAAAGAGATTTTAGGCAGCTTACAATAAAAAAAATCAATATTAAAATATTAAAAAGTGGATGGAAAATTTAAAACCAAAGACAATGATGATTCAGTGGTGGCACCTTCTTAATTAGTCCACCTGCCACCTCTAGCAAAGAGTGCCTTTAACAGGACCCCAAATTCATTGGAAGAGCAAAGTCTTATTTACCTTCTGGAAGGCTAAAGACGTGGTGGCAAAGCTCATCCCAAGCAGCAAGATCTTCCAAAGAGCAGAGATCACAGCAGAAAAGGCTGTTCTTCTAATTCCCACCAGCCCAAACTCATTGTCTTTTTAACTGAGGTGTATAAAAAATATTGGTCCTATTCCTTACTTTAATAGCATGGCCCTAGGCTCTAGGGAGTTTATACAAGAATTGTGTAATCCATCATTACAGAATATTTAATCTTTCAGCAAATCTAATTTGGAATATTTTTTTTCATATATGCTCTTTGTATCAAAAAGACATCACTGTTGTTCCAGTATAGTATTTCCTTTATTTAAAATTTTGTGGTGCAAATAACTGGAAGAATTAGCCTAATGATAATGACATAGAATAAATACCATTTAGCAAGGACAATTGAGCTCTAAAATTACACCAGAATTTTGCCTTTGAAACTCTGGTGTATCATACTAGCATGATTCTAACTCAGCTGAGCTTCATATAGCCCAAAGCATTCTCTTTGCTTTGTGATAGCCCAGATTTAAAGCTATATCTTCAACAAAATGGCTAACCACAGCTTGGCAGACAAACTTTCCCTTTAAATATTACTAATTGTGGCTGTTTGTCTGAGCTTCCTTTGGTTTCTGCACAAAACTAATTTTCTTTGCTGATTAATTAGGCACTTGGAGATCTCAATTATTGTACCAATATAAAATAATGTGACTCTAAAAATCTCATTATAATGGCTTGTAACATTAATTTTAAAGTAACAAGTGAGGCAAAAAAAATTGTTGGGAAAAAATGGATAATATGGGAACATCTTGTGAGGATTTTTGCTAATTGACTGGAAAGCTCCCTTGGTGGTAGCTAGGTAAGTAATTATTAGTGCTTTCAGTATGTTATCTAATTCAGAAGTTACTGTTTGGTTAAAAAAAAGGTTAAGTAGTACGCATTTCAATGCTTTTGAATCAGACACAAGTTGGGAGAGCATATGAATTTCTGATTTCCATAGGAAGAAATTCTCCTGAGTCTTTCATTATTTTTCAGTGAAAAAATTAAAATGGTCTCCTACATGGTATGAATCCATCCATAAATGGAAAGGGTGGTCAGGATGACACATTGCACAAGGAAAGAAAAGTAACATAATTAAATGGAAAAAGATGCAAATTTCCTCATCTAGAAAATAAAATAGTATGACTCAGCAGAGTGATGTAGCTGTAAAAAAAATTGAATACAGCATTCGGTTCATCAGTAAAAGTATAGCTTTCGAACCATAGAAAGTAATTTAATGAGACTTGAGTTGTGGGAAACAGAACAATTATGACTCTTCCTGTAGAAGACACATTTGCAGATTTCACCATATGGGGCAGGACACCCACTCCCTTTTTATTGACCTACCTCTATGTCAGTGGCCCAGTGGTTAAGTAAAATGGTCACTAAGTGAACACACGAGAGAGAGAGAAATGCTGCAAAGATCATTGGTTGGTACCATCTCATACAGATAAAGTTCTCTTGAAGACCCACACTACCATTACTCTCACTCTAGCGTCCATGTAATACTGAGATAAATTCATATTCCTTTTAAACAAAGGCCAAGTTCAGGGTACTCCAAACTTTCAGCTGTCTAATTTAAATGGGGAAAATCATGCACTTATTTTGAAGTAATTCAATCAGAAATACTTGCTAATTTATTGTAAACCACTCATACATCAACTAGTTCATTCTGCTTTACCTTCTGCTTCAACTTTCAACTATTGCAGTCACCAGCTACATGATCTTACCTTTAAGATCACGTTTGATAATCAGCTTTTGCTTTTCTCATTATTAAAAATTGCTGAAAAGGAGATCCTTTTCTTCAGGTTATTCTTTTATGCACACATTCACCTTCTCTATCTCTTCCCTAGATCCATTATTGAAAATACATTCTCAAATAATAAAATTTCATTCATTCATTTCATATATTCATTTTGAGGATGATGATCAATATTAGTCATCTTCTCAAATTAATGTTTATGATTACCCACATTCTCATCCAACTCATTTTTTTTTTCATAGTCCTACCATTCCACCACTCAGATATTGAACACTGGCCTCCAAAGATCTGTTCCATGTGTAAGATGATGAGTTTATGTTAAAGACTATATGGAAAGCTGTCTTAACAGACTTTTCTTCTCCCCACTTAGGGTCCTTACACTATATCTTTCTATTTATCTGTGCTGTTAGCATAGATAAGTAGTAGAAGAAGGTATGAATGAATGCTTGCTTTAGGCTTAATGCATGATAAAGAATTTAAGGCCTCCACACCAGTGGTCAGGCAAAATAACTTTTGTGGTCCTTTCTTTTAAGCTGCAATAGCCCTAGAACAGGGGTGGGAAACTATGGTCCTTTTATGACTTGTGGACTTCAAATCCGAGAATTCCTGAGCCAGCCATGCTCTGGGATGTTGAATTCCACAGGTCATAAAGGGCCATAGTTCCCCACCTCTGCCCTAGAATAAGGCAATCAAACTCAGTGACCTGTCCATGGTACTGAAATCTCTTCTGCTTTATTAGTATTATTTGGGGATAGGGCTTAGATAGAAAATATATTAAGCTGCGAAAAGGTACCAGCAACCTAAATTGTACCTTTGAAACTAAAAATACTAGGCATTTGTTCTCTAGGATCTGGATCACAGGTTGGAGTCTGCTTGACCTTCTGGTTTCTGCTTTACTTATCTGTTCCTTGTGCTTCCCATGTGGTCTGCTTTCTCAGGAAAGCCAGCCAGAAGCTCCTTGCTTCATTAATCTGCCACAACAAGAAAGAGGAAAGACACTGTGACCTTGATCTTATGACATGCTTAAGTGGGTTAGTAGGAGGGATAACATGGCCCAGGAACACCCATAAATAGTTTAATGACCTAATCAGCTAACTGTCAGCAGATTAGATTTAACCCTCAAGAGATCCAGTCTTGTACAAGGTTAAGCTAATCACAAGTTATCTGTTGATAGAATTGTTGACTGGGATGTTAAGTAATCCCTGCACCTTCTGAGACTGAAACAGAGCTCCTAATGTGTAGCTGTAAAATATCACCATTTTTTCTTTCTTAATTCTTCTGGCTTGGAAAAGAAGATGAAGTAAGGAAGAAAATCTCTGAGCCTCCTTTGAGACATCTGAGAAGACTGCTACAATATAGCCCCAACTAACTATGGGTCTGTCAGTGCATGATGTAAGTGTGTTGACTAGTGTAGAGAATCGCAAACATGACCTTTGAGAATATATGGGAAAATGTTCCAAAAAGTGAAAATATGCTTTAAGCCCAAGAAACAAAGAAAGCATGAGAAAGAAATTCACCATAGTCCATCCTAATTCATTTGGGTATATTCAGGCTTCCAAGATACTTCTATGACAAACATCAGTGTTTCTCAATCTTGGTGACTTTAAGATATCTGGACTTCAACTCCCATAATTCCCATGCTGACTGGGGAATTCTAGGAGTTGGTCTAGACAACTTAAGGTTATCAAGGTTGAGAAATGGTGACCAATACCAATAAAATATACTTCCAGTTAAATTGATGGAGTCTGTTTACTGGCCTATCATTTCAAAGGACTGATTACTTGAATTACTGGGTTGTGTTGTACAGCCTAGTGCCTTGGTGCTTTATTGTTCTGGTGCTTCATGTTTGCCTTCATTTATTTAACTTATCTATGTATATAAAAAGTGAATCTAATAGTGTTTTAGTGAAACATAGAAGGCTTAATAGTAAATATGTGTTGGAACAGCTGACCAATCCTCTTTGGATGCTTGAGGGTATTTAAAATTGGAGGTCCCTGGGTTGGTTTCACTGCCATATCTCTAGCTATTTCCAGAAGAAAACTTTTAAGAGGCTTCCCTTTAGCTTCCTAGGACTTTTTCTATTAGAATGCATCTTATTTCCTATTTTATTTAATATCAATATTAAATTACTGGGAAGGTTTATATGTGGGTTTGAAATTAATTGTGATCAATATGCTGTGTTTCTTCTTCCCTGGATGGTTTGGAACTTCTGTGTGTCTTCAAGCACTACAAGACTGGTTGTATTACCAAGCTGAATTCAGATAATGTTTTGTTGCTTTTAAGATCTGGATGCTGAGAAGTAATCAGGAGATAATCTGGTTTAGTGATGCTTTCCTTAAGGATCATCTTGGTGATAGATAGTTGTACAGGTAGTCCTCAACTTACAACCACAATTGAGCCAAAACTTCCATTGCTAAGTGAAATATTTGTTAAGTGAGTTTTACCCCATTTTGCAATCTTTCTTACCACAATTGTTAAGCAAATCACCGCAGTTGTTAAGTTAATAACCCGGTTGTTAAGTGAATCTGGCTTCCCCATTGACTTTGCTTGTCAGAAGGTTGCAAAAGGTGATCACATGACCCCAGGACA
>JANHJO010005063.1:32125-44609 GCA_032468235.1 Pseudoxyrhopus heterurus | reverse complement strand
GCATGAAATTAATCCAAGTGACTGTTTCAAAGAATAAGAAATGTTGTTTTGGGTAAGACATATCTCCCCAATGCATATTTGAGTGTGTATCCTTCTCTGTCCTTGTGCAAATATTTTACACTGTGCACAATGTTGAGCTGAAGCTGTAACACATTTGACAAGCTGTAGCAAATCATTAGAAGGCAGCCAGTTCTTATTACCCATTGGGTAATAGAGTATATGTTGACAGTAATGATGATGGTTTGGGATAGAATAAAATATGGAGCAATTATAGTAAAAGAAGCTCATGATTGTTACAGCAACTCTGAACGGATGCTGACTTGCTCTCCCACAAGCTCTTTGTGGTGTGAACTCTTTCTCGGTATGTTGCATTCCAAGGCATGTAAAATCATACTATTTTCCTTGGGCTGGAAAATTTGTAGTTCTAAACGAAGGATTAATTAATGATGTATGAATGGCTGTGTTTTATAACCCTGCTGCTCAGACAGAGCTCATGCAGAATTTCAGTTTTGAAACTCTGTTCCTTAGTTCATTCTTAGCTTTCCTTTGGCTGTTCTCAGCAATGATCTTTTGCTAAGACATTATCACTATATTTCTTCTTATAAAAGTTTTTTTTTTGTGAAGGAGGAACGGCAGAGGAAAGCATGTTAGCATTTTTCCTATGAGCTCAGGGCATTTAGCTAGTTGCAGAAGGTCCCTGTCAGGTAGGTTAGAAGGGAAGACTTATTCGAAACTCTTTCCTAAGCTTCATTTTTATTATATGACATAACCTTCATTTATTAGTTGCGTATGCCATGGAGTCTTACAGAACTCCCAGCATTTTAATACAACAAAAATAACATATAACAACTGCATACAAAAATAACATATAACAACTGCATAAAAAAAATAAAACATTCGTGATAAACTGTATGTTAAATTTTGCAAAACCAATAGGCAGAATCAGGGTCATTTTCACCCAGTACGTTTACTTGGGGTGGGATCTGTCTACTTTTCAGGCTTTCATTTTACCTGGATGCCATGATGATGTTGTTATCCATTTAGTCATGTCCAGTTCTTGGCAATTCTATGGGCCAGGCCTCTCCATATCTTCCGATCTTGCTGTTTCTTTGAGTTTTTCTAGACTCTGGCTGGTGTCAGCTTTGATACCTGCCAATCCCCTGGGTGGCTCTGGTATCAAAGCTGACACCAGCCAGAGTCTAGAAAAACTCAAAGAAACAGCAAGATCAGAAGATGTGGGGAGGCCTGGCCCATAGAATTGCCAGCCTGGTTTCTTTTTACTGCTAACTCTTCCCAACATAATTGCTTTCTTCAAGTGAATTCCCTCACATGACATGGCCAAAATAAGTGAGATGAAACAGGATGAAACAATGACTCCACATGAGGAGTGGCCTTTGAAGATCATTTTGAAAATGCAGGTGGTGCAAAACTCTAGTCAATGCATTGATCGGTCTTGTTGCCATAAGCTCATTGTATTTGTATTGCTTTCCAATAGACTTCTGAATTCAGTTATTTTTTTTATACAAGCTACATTCACAAGCAAGTATTGTTAAGTAATTGTGGTAGCTAAATTTACACATAATGCCTGCCATACTAAAGTTAAACAGGAACCTACAAACTGCCTTAGTCAAGCTCAGCCCAGTCCAAGAATGACATTGAACAATCCAGCCAAAGTTCAATTCTTTATTGCTCACACCAAAAAGACGGAATCTTGCCAGACTAAAGCAATGCTACTCTTGCTGTAATGGATATACCCTAGGAGATAGTAGGTTGTGGCTATTCTGATTCTCTTCCTCTGTCTCCTGTCCAGCACTGGACTATGCTGTCTCTTATCTCACCCCCTCCATGGAATGTTCTACCTCCTTCCTGGGAAACTACCACTTCAGTGTACTCCTTCCCACCAGCTCTCTCTTAGCGGGCACCAGCCATCATATACTTATTCACTAACACTGATGATGTTACTTAGTTACGGTAATTAAACATCTGTAAGAAAGCAAACAAGCTCAGAGAACACCAAGGACCCCTTGTATCCTAATGTTTGATATGAATGAGGTTAGGTTCATTGTTTTCTGTAGTTGAAGCTATTGTATGGATCAACAGGAAACTGATAATCTGAATTGTGTTTCATTAGGAAATTCCTGTTGTGACTCTCTCCCTTGATTTCTTCCAGGCTCACGGGTTTCCAGCTGCCTCCTCCCATTGTGAGTACTGGAGTGGTGCTGTCCTTGTGGCTTGTAAGTGACTATGCTGTCAGTGCTCAAGGATTTCAGGCAACCTATGAAGGTGGGTTTGCTTTTGGTGAACTTCTGATATCCATATGCTGTGCTTCTATAAAGGGAATTTTCTGATAAAAGTAAAGGCTCTTCAAAATAGAGTTGGACATGGTGATTTCATGGATACAATGGTATAGTTTTCTTGGTAGCATTCAGGAAATAATTTTACATTTCTTTTCTTCTGGGAAGTTTGTTCAAGCCTGGGAAATTCTTGTAGTTTTTCATCTAATACTAATCAGGCCTGACCCTGCTTAGCGTAGAAGATCAGCCAGTTGTGGTTTCCAAAGAATGTTCATGCTGTAGAACAGATCATATATCTCAGGACAATTATCTTTTCAAATAACCCTCTAGGTGATAAATGTTGGGTTAGCAACTTTTCGCTATATGTTTGCAATTAAAGTCTCAAATCAAGTGATTTTAAACTTGTATCTTGTAAAGTACACATTACTGAGTTAAACTATTCTAAATCTTTGGTTTGGAGCCAGAATACCAGAATGGCCTCTCCTCATATATTGATGAGTTGGGCATTGTGGGTGAGTAGTAACTGCAAAAGAATGGTCTCCTTCAGTTTCAATACTACAACTCTTGGGTATAAAATTGGATTTTATTGTGTTTTACTTTTTATTGCTCATATAATTGTTCCTTTTTTAAGCAAACGAAAGAATCATCCCCCTCTTAATAGATTGGATAATCGTCTTCTATACAGTTAAAATTAAAATTACTAGGATTATATTGGGCTTGCTTTCAGACAGATTCATCCTCATGGCTGGACCCTTACTTGGTAGTCCAAATAGTCTTTTCAATCCCAGCTAGACATTTTGTTGATTCTGTCAGATATTTTGGGTGCTCCAGTTGCAGGACAATGATGGAAGCAAGTTTGGGGAAATGTACTTCTCCCACAGGTCTACCTGGAAATAACTCAAGAAGGTTCTGTTTAATTTCCCACTAAGGGCCACCATGACAACACTCCAGGATAGGGTATTGTGGAGAATTAAAATCTCAACTTACTACTCTTCTCACCAGGTAAGACTTTAAGGACACAAGAAAAGTACCCATGCTACCCAGAAACTAATCATATCTTAGTCATGCCTCCATCTGAAAGATTTAGCAGTGAAAAGACTGGGAAGTCTTTTGTGTATACAAGTGTATACATGTATGTATATGTGTGTGTACACACACACACACTCATGCACACACTCTTTCTGCTGCAGTGTACAAACTGAAAGGGAATTACAGAGGATGCATAAATATGTGGGAGAAAATTTTATTTATTGAAAAATTGCAATTATAAAAACAATGTAATAATTATGTTCAAGAAATTGCAATGTATGAATTTGTAAGTATTGCATTATTTTTTAATTTTAAAAATCAAAATTAAAAATTGCCCTTATACCTGTCCTCGAGGGATAAAGCATGTTCTTAATTTTTTAAAGTCACAAAATGTTTATCATTTTCATATCAATTCTTAAAGCATGGGTTTGCACATGGTTTTCTAAATGCTTATCTTCTATTGTTTTACTTTGGTTAATACTTGTGTATTGTTACCAGTACAAATAGACCCATAAAGAGAACTGTAGTGAAGACAGAACCGAAGACATAACTGAAAATCTCTGAGATTTTGTTTGCATTGTTATACTTGGTATTCAGATAATTGCCAGGTTTCCAAATATAGAATCATCAGTTATTTCTCCTGCGACACACCCAAAATCTAAATAAAAAATGAAAAAGATGTCACTCTGCTACGTAGTGGGATAAAAAGAACAAAGCAATGCAGAGACAGAAAAAAAGGAAGAGAATAAAATGACTTTGGAATTTTGCTTAGAGCTCCAACAATCAGCATTCATTGTGGCCGCTGATGACTTAATAATTCTAATACCGGTCAGATTGCTGGACAGAAGTCAAAGATTCTAACAACTTTATTGTAGAAAGGGCAGCTTACATTTTTTTTCACCCCAATTATTTCATATTCAGTATGAAAACAGAAGTGAAAGTAACTTGCTTTTTCCAAATTTCCAGCAATGAAAAACAAATCTGGTGATATAGACTTATTTCAGTGGAACAGGAATAAAAGCAAGTAGTTTGGCAAGTCTAATTAGTGGACTTACTGTAAATAGGGGTCAATTGTTTTGGTGTTCTACCGCAAGTTTTCAAAACTTTTTGGTTGTGGAATCTGTTACTTAAAAAATAAAATAAAAAAATCTGGAAGCTCTGGTCAAGAGCCAAAGTTGTAGGATGCTTTCAAGAGAATATTTCCCCCTCTTGATCTTTCACGAAACCCTAACCCTAGGTTCCACGGAATACAGTTTGAAAAGTCCTGCATCTAAAATTGCATAATAGAAGATGAGAAGGACAAGTGATGGTGATGCTACTGATAATTCAGAAGCAGTTTGGGAAAGGGTTGCAGGAGCCGTGCATCATGAACCCTATAACTTGTATAAAATAAAATAAGCTAATGTAGACATTTCTAGGAGCTATGACGACCCTCTCCTATTTAGTTTCTACCTTGAGGTGATAGGAAATATTGATGTACCTATTATAGCTTCCCTTAACTATATTATTTATAATGGCTTTGTCCAATCAAGCATTTCTCAGACAGCAGAAGTCATGTTGGCTGGGCCTTCTAGACACTGCAGGTCTACTTCATTGTATAATGCCAAGTTTGGATAGCTGGTGAAACTTGTGGACTAAGGATATAACAAAATAATCCATTCCAGTATGTGGCTCATCCAGGCTTTGATTTCAGAAGATGGAAGAGTTGTACAGATTTCCAGTGTGTTCTGTCTCCCATATTCTATCAGCCTGATCAGGCTTCAAAATTGGCAAGTCTGTCTTTGTAACCTAGATTTCTGTCTGTGTCTCCTATCTGAGACAATTCATTAAACATGCATTCATTTGCATCTTTCTCTTTTCTTTTGATAATTACTGTAGTTAACCATTTTGATTCTCTGCTTAGAATCAATATGCACTGAGGTTCTGAGGTTGCTGGTAGTCCCAACTCCAAATTCTTTCAGAAAAGTCACACTTAGCCTTGGTTCCTGCAGGAATTCACTTCATCTGCTGCCTTCTGTAAAGACTTGTTCATTATGTACATTAATCAGGTAAATCCATTCCCTGAACATCTGTCTTCATGGTTACTCCAAATGCTCGATACAAATTGCTTCCTCATTAGTAATAATAAATCAAAATATAGCCTAGATTGGTCAGCATAATGGACAAATTCAGCTTTGTTGTAGTGCCTTCATTTCTTAGACAAACACTTA
Source organism: Pseudoxyrhopus heterurus (assembly GCA_032468235.1). Lineage (NCBI taxonomy): Eukaryota > Metazoa > Chordata > Lepidosauria > Squamata > Pseudoxyrhopus > Pseudoxyrhopus heterurus. The sequence continues at coordinate 39,076 of JANHJO010005063.1, read as the reverse complement.
CAAATAGATTTTGCAATAGTTAAGCATAAGCACTGAGAACTGCTGTCATCCAAATTTTGTACCTGGTAAAGTTGAATTTTTTACTAGCTGATTACCTGGCTTCACCCGGGTATAGTACCTCGCCCTGGTGGTCCTGGCAGCCGCGGCGCTCCCTCGCCACTCCCTCGCCCATTGCTGCTTGGTCCCAGCCAGTATAACATCGTCCTGACAGCTCCGCCACTGCCGCTCGGTCACACCGGCCAAGTTGTGTTAGTGGGCCAAGCCGTCTGTCTCAAGTCTTGGCGGCTCTGCCCGATTGCTCAGTCACGGAGGCGCTGGGCCAAGCCGTCCTATCGGCCCAAGGCATCCAAATTTTGTACCTGGTAAAGTTGAATTTTTTAGCCTATATAGATTACTAGCTGATTACCTGGCTTCACCTGGGTATAGTACCTCACCCTTGTGGTCCCGGCAGCTGCGGCACTCCCTCGCCCATTGCTGCTTGGTCATAGCCGGCATAACGCTGTCCTGCCGGCTCTGCCACTGCCACTCGGTCATGCCGGGCCAAGTCATGTTAGCGGGCCAAGCCGTCTGCCTCAAGTCTTGGCGGCTCTGCCCGATTGCTCAGTCACTTATGGAGGTGCTGGACCAAGCCATCCCATCAGCCCAAGGCGTCCCGCTGGCTCCACTCGGTCGCTCAGTCACTTAGTGAACCGCCGGGCCAAGCCATCCCAGTGGTCCAAGCTGTTCCGCTGCCAGTCCCGTCCTGGCTTCCGATAATGGCGGATGCCCTCAGAGCTGGCTGGAAGGCCTGTACTGCGCATGCGCCACGCACAGTGCATGCACAGTACAGGTTTTCCGGTTACTGTGGGGGGGGTTAGGTACTTCTGCACCCTTTTTCAGGGGTGCAGGTCCCCCAAAAGCATTTGTGACCCCCTCAGTGCTTATCTCAGGAGGGTAAAGTACCTGTATGCGAAGTTTGGGTGTGATTGGTGGAGGGGTGGAGGAGCATATAGGGCACATACACACAAACCCACACTTCTTTTTTATAGATATAGATTAAATTAAATTAAATGACAGCAAAGAGTTACAGTTTTGTGGTTAGATATTAAGGGCATTAATATACTGTTAAATTATATATATTTTTTTAAAAAAATCCGAAATATATTTGTTTTTAAGTGCTTTGGGACAACTATTATGTGTTCCTGAAAGATAGTTTCATGCTAGTTAATAGTTAGTTCAACTAAACTAGCCTTTGAATTGTTTTTTCACTGAAAAAAAGGGAAAGCCTAAAAAGTATAAACCTTTGTTGTAAAGTGTTATCGTGATGATGATAAAAATGCCATCATGGTATCTATATTACTATAGTGCTACTTTGCTTTCCTCTGTTTATATTCCAATTAGATTGCTAGCTTTCTTACGATTTTTATACTTTGTTTCCTGGAATTTCTATTCACTTTTGTGTAGGCATAAGACAAATAATAAAAATACTTAATTATAAAACAGTATTAGTGTTTTTTATATCCTTTGTTGCCACCTATTGTTTGTCTAGATTTTTGCTATCTGAAAATAGTAGCCTAGTTTGCTGAAGATAGAGAAATTGACAAAATAGCAATAGCACTGTATTTATATACCACCTATCAAGGCTTGCAACCCTCTCTAAACGGTTTACAATGTCAGCATATTGCCCCCAACAATCTGGGTTCTCATTTTACCGACTTTTGGAAAGATGGAAGGCTGAGTTGACCTTGAGCCTGATGGGATTCGAACTGCTAAATTGCAGGCAGCTGGGAGCTGAATACTTAATTACAAAGTACAGCATTTAGCCCGCTGCACCATTCAAGGCTCTTAAACACACTTGAATCTTCTCTAACATGGTGGGTGGATATTGGATAGACAGATTATCCCTGTAGGTTTTCAAACCTTTTGGGGCAATAATGTCTCAGCTCATAGTGAAGATCTAAACTATTCATGGAAACCATCCCCTGAAGATTACATATGCTAGTTGCGTAAGTATAATATAAAATTAATTACGATCGCCATGATGGCAGACCTGATGAAAATATAGTAAAGTGACATTTAAAATAAATTGAGAGACTGTTTTGCAGTGAGTGGGAAATCAGTGTGAATACCAGGTTAATACCAGGTTAATACCAACAACAGTTCATCATAGAGAGGAGGCCTTGGGTTTTTTTTAAAAAAAGAAGATATTAATATTGTGTGCATGACAGAATTGCATTATAATTAATAATTTGCTCCTCTTGGCTTTTTGTGCTCGGAAAGAAATCAGAGGGAGTTTAACATAATGCTGGGAAGGTTGGCTCTTTTATCATAAGGCAAATAAAGAAAGAACAGATCCATAAAACAACAAGCTGGGTTTAATAAACTTTAATGGTGTTCCAGAGTTTTACCTCCTCATTTCTAGTTCAGCATTCCAAGCCACTTAGTGGCAAGGATAGCTGTCTGTTTTTGTTGTTCTGGCAACTGGACCTATGAAAGCTGTTAGTAGGAAAATGACCCATCTCTGGCAGATTAAGAAATTAAGAAACATGCTGCAGCTTCTGATGCTCCTCATTAGCCTATCCCTCCCTCTCACTGATAAATAAACTGTTAGCATTTGTAGAACCTCATTAGAATGAGAAACCATTGCCCTTCAAAAGCTCTCAGACATTGAAGTTATTTGCAGGTAAGACAGGTGAGATCCTGGAGTATTTTTCACAGGTGGCTTTGCTGCTTTTTCTCAAGGATCCCTTGATGCTTGATCAAGAGGCACCTTTATTGACCCTTAAAATAAACCCAGCATCAATAGTAATAGGTTACGATTTCCATCTATATACCATTAGTATCCTGTTTGGTTGTTGTGCTTGAGTGCTTTCCTCAATTACCTGTGCTATACTGGACTTAATGTTTAAGTACAAGCTGCCAGAAATCCAGCATGGCAATCATACTGTAAATCCCTATTAAAATAATTGCTATTTATTTGCACTGAAAGAGCAGCCAGTATGGCTATCTCCTTTTAAAACTCAGTGAGTAGAAGCATACTCCAACTTCAATATATGGCTGTTTTTGTTTTGTGGTTTCTTGCTGCAAGGTCTCTGTCTTTATGGTGTTGGTCAAGTGGAGGACATTATTCATACTCTTGCAGACACGTTTCCAACTGTTAGTTTCAACCTTCTTATATCTTTTATTATTTCATTTTCTCATCTTATTATTCTATTTATGACCTGTGATTACAATAGCAAACTTATTTACTTGGGATGGAAGAGAAATTATGGATAAATGCATGGATAGATTAGGAGTGTCACAGGTGACATGCAGTGTAATTTTTGATGATAGACCAGGCCATCGGACTTTCTCAAAGTCATGTAAAAAAAACCCTGCTCTTGCACAGCTTCTGGAGCCTCCAAAAAACATATGAAAATGGGACATGCTTTCCTGTTCTTTTTAGAGGCTGCAAGGCCATGCAAGAGCCATTTTAAAAAATATGTATATGTATATGTGTGTGAAAAAGAGAGAGAGAGACACACCAGCAGAGCCAAGGTAGTCATATTCTGAATTTTTGACACAGCCCAAAAGGTTCACCATCACTGTCTACCTCCGATTCAGAAAAGGTCTAATAAAGATTAATATCAACCAAATTTACTGTTAGTAAAAGCTACTGAGGTATATAAATGGTCTGGATGCTAACAGGGCCATAAAGAATATTACAGGAAAAGGCAGGCTAGGTTAAGTATTCAAAAGACAGCTGATGATCCAGGTTGACAGGATCTCTGCTCCCAACCTTCACCCCTGCTTGCTACTGACTATAGATTTAATGAAGTTCCCTTATCTAAATTATCAGATTCCTGTTTGGTTGAGAAGGGTAAAACCTAATGCTAGATATTCCAATATACTGATCTGAAATACATTTAGAAGCACACAAGATATTTATACTCAACATATGGAATTTTTACAAGGCAGCCATAGTCGAAATATGGTTTACATTTCTAAGTTTTTCTTTTCATTTTAAATTTTAACTTGAATGCCTGCCCAAGTCTATATTACTTGTCAGTCTGATACTGATTCAAAATCCAGTCTTTCTTTCCTAGTTGTCATTTGGATGTTCACTTTTTAAAAAATCACTTATACAAACACTTGTAACTTACTTTCAGTTTAATACTGGTTTCTCAAACTATACTTGGGAATATTTATGAGAACTGTGACATTTAATCAATTTAATTGGGTAGATTAATAGATTTTTTTTCCTATTGAAAAGCTTAATAGGTATTCTAATTATACAGGCAGAATATTTTATATCATACATAACCAGAGTAAAATATACCTGCATATCATTTTATATAGGTGCTAATTTAAAAAATGACAAGATATACTGTACCAGTATTAAAGAGTCCTTATCCTCTTCTCAGTCTCTCTCAGAGAGAAATGATTTTCTCAAATAAGGCTTTCATCTTGTGCAATACAAATATTCTACTGATGCTACCAAAGGCTTTTTTAAAATTGGCTGAAGAATTAGGCATCCAAGACGTATGATGAGAGATACACCCTAAGGAAAATCAATATTCATTTTATTCAAATAGACATATGTCTTGGTCAAGGATAGACATGATATGGATGTCAACCGAATTAAAGGCTGATGTACAAGAACTGAATATAGAAACAAGTAACTGGGCAGACCATGATCCAATAAAGTTACATGGAAAGGACAAAAAAGAAATCTAAGATGGGTGATGAACCAATCAATATTAAAAGATAAAGAGTTTAAAATGTTGCAAGATTTGAGAAACAGAGGAGACTTTGGGTTACCAAATTGGGAAGTATAGAATCAGGCAGTGGTACATACTTGGGTCAAAGAATGGATTTTATTGAGAAACAAAAGACTATTGACTTTGCGGGGACATGATTTGCAACTGGGTTGGCACGCCTTCTTGTGATATGGGAAAAACAAAATACATGGTTACTTTTAAAGGCACTATATTAGGAATGCATTATTATTAGTATGGGAGAAAATTAGAGAATGGCACTATTTGAGGATACTAGTCTGGCTGTCGACAATGGAAGCATTGGTTCATCAAAATGTTCTTAACATACAAAATATTGTTAGATACAAAGATATATTAAATGAGAAGGGGGAACTTAAAAATAAACAAAAACTGAGTGATCAAGGGATTGATTTGACACAGTATTCACAATTGCAGATACATTCTAGATATGAGAAAGATGGAAAACTATATGGTTTTTATACAGAACTAGCTGATAACCCGGAATTGCCCAGGTATTTATTTATCCCAATGCTGTATTACACAGGAATGGTGATGTGAAGTGGCAACCTAAGTGTGAAAAGGGCTGTCCTCCCTCCTTCCATTAACATCTCTGCAATTCCTGAAGAGGAATTAGTTAAAAATGTTTTCCCTGTGCCCCCAGAAGCATCAAGAAATATCTCGTATGTGATCTGCATGATGTACGTCGTGTCAGTCTCGTAGTGGTGCAGGCAAGCCCCGTTACAAATGCCCCCTTGTGGAGTACTGTGAAGCCATTACCATAGCAACTCCACTGCACTGTAGGCTGTATCTTCACAGAACACACATCCCAAGGGGTCAGAACACACACCCCGAGGGTTGTTAGGGGTGTCTTACCCCCACAGTATTTTTTTCCAGAGAGTAAGTCATCTGTGTACCAAGTTTGGTTGAAATTGCTCAATGCATTCCAGAGTTATGCTGGAACATACACACACACATACATCCATTTATATATATATAGATAAAAGTAAAGTCATGTCTGATGCTAGAGGGCAGTGTTCATCTTCATTTCTTAGTGAAGGGAACCATTTTCTGTGGTCCTGTGGCCGGCATGACTATACATCGAAGGCACGTGGGGCACTGTTACTTTCCCACTGAAGTGGTACCTATTTATCTACTTGAATTTCCTTACTTTCAAACTGCTAGGTGGGCAGGAGCTGAGGCAAGAAATGGGAGCTCACCCCATTGTGCGGCGCTCGGGTCTTGAACCCAAGCTGTTAGCTTTCCAGCTGACCAGCTCAGCATCTTTAACCGCTGAGCCATCATGCTTCTTATGATATTTAAATAGCCTATTTATTGTTGTTATTGTTATTATTTAATCTTCAATTCGATTCACAGTCTGGGACTGGTAAAAACTTAACAGTTCAACCAAGGACCTAAAAGAGCTGTTAAGGTAACGTCTGAGTATATAGGCAGGTCTGAGTAAGGTGGAATAGTTTCAATGGTTCAATATTATTAATATTAGTATTATTAGTGTTGTTGTAGTTGTTGTTATCTGAAATTTATGAAGCCAACATACTGGCAATGAAATTTCTACCACCTGTTTTCCTTACAAGCAAATCAAAACATTCACTCTGGCATGCAATTATACACTTTCGTTTACTTTTCCTCTATGTCTTTAGCTTGGCTACCAAGAAAACTGTGGCATAAGAGATTTCCAGCTAGTGATAAACTCTATGAAAACAGTGAGCAAAGAGTGAGTACCAAGCAATTAGAACAAATTAGAACAGTAAACTTAGCATATATCGCCAGACAGAGAAACGTAACTGACTCTTTTTTTTCCGGTGGTTGTTATGGTTTAATCTGATTTTTTCTAAACATTAAATAAAAAAAATCTTGATTAATAGATTGTATCAGTCAATCAATTTTATAACATTTTTGAATAACAAAAGCATATCTAGGGATGTTTTAAAGCATACATCTATAATTCAGTCATTCAGAGTTGCCTGAATTGCAGGATGGGCAGAAAATAAATTTGATCAATATATAAATAAATGTCTCTTTTCAAATATTTTAAAAACATTTATCTTAAGAAGCCTCTTCTTGGAATATTCGTTCTTACTCTGTGAAAAGATAGGGAATTCCTTTTCTAAAATGAAGTATGTTTACGAAGAAAGGGAGGGAGGGAGGGAAGGGAAGGGAAGGGAAGGGAAAAGAAGGAAGGAAGGAAGGAAGGAAG
>JANHJO010005062.1:57319-70247 GCA_032468235.1 Pseudoxyrhopus heterurus | reverse complement strand
TAGTGCCAATTTAGCTTTGACCATTAGTTGATGATTCTTGTGTATGGGTAGCAGTAATAACCTCTTCTGTGCTTTGAACTCAACAAATGCTCCTGGGTATTTGCGCCTGACATTAGCATCACAAAATGGCAGTGGTGAGGATTTCAGATCTACACAATAAACTTATAAATTCAACAAGAGATATAAAAATAGAGAGTTTCCACCTATCTTAAACAACTTTCAACAAGGCTTAGAAGACTGGCACCCCAAATAGCACAACCTTATGAGTTCAAATCAACATTGCCAGGACTGCTCTTAAGTCCCTGGTTTCTAAATTTCTAAGTTTCTAAGAAAGTGATGTTTCCAATTTAGGCCCTTTTATCTCCTAATTTTTTGAGGGATCCAAGTTTCTACAAACATACAAATATTTATTTTAGCTAATCTTCACAAACTTAATCAAAGTTAGACATACATTTAAATCAACTGATTTAAATATAAGAATACCATATTCCATATACTGTACAAAGTGAGCATGTTTTCTGAGAAATCTTACAAGTTGAGCATTTCACATCTGCAGCTCATCATTTAGAAGAAACATTCAAAAGAGAAATAGACAAAAAATTCCTTTTCTAAGGATCGCAATATGAATTAAAACAAATGCAGCTCCAGGAAGATTCTAGCACCACATTTAAAGATACTAACTAGTTCAAACTGATTAATATGCAAAAATCAACACAATGCTATGCCAAGTATTTTGAGTTATACAATCTAACCATATTTCTGAACTTAAGGAGATCTGTGAGTACCAAGAGCTGCATTCCCCAATCAATAGTGTTGGGTAACATAAAACTATCTAGAGAAATTGGCAGCAACTGCAGTGTCATTAAAAACTATTGACTGTTGTTTAGATAGCATGACTTGGGGGCCCTGGAAGGTAAACTCACATTTGTTCAGAAGTATTTTTTTCTATTATACATAGGTGGAATCTGTGAAAGGAAACAATCAGAATATCAGCAATATCAGCATATTATCAGATATGATGTTGCTCAGAAAAGACAAAAAATAATAATTTTACAAGTTGTATTCCTAGGAATAGATATATTAAGAGTTAATCATGCCCTGCAGTCAACCAAATCAGGTTTCATGAGAGAATCTCTTTCTACCCAAGTTCTCTTCCAATGCCACAAATAAAACTATTTATTTTTTATATTAAAAATCTTACTATGTGGCTCATAGTAAATAGAGTGGAGTAGAGCCACTTCACTTTCAGCATTAGAATGCACAACACAATTAACAGAGATAGCTGAGTTACAATTTCAAGTTGCTTGAATTGTGAAACGCCTATTAAATACATCTTTAAAAATGATGTCAAGAATAAAAGCTTCTTAGAGTCTGCCCCCCCCCCTATTTTTCTAGTGAATTTACTGGATGTTATGCAAAGGAAGAACTAGGCCTTAAGGAAGGTCTAAATAAAAAATGGCACACATATTAATGCCAAGATGCTGTGCATGGTTAAGGAATCGTTGTGGTAGGTCATGTTTCAATCTTCCAAGATAGAAGTATGAAGAAGACAGCAAAAAAGTGCCTTATACTACAAAGCGACTCAGTGCTGCTGTTGGTATGGTCACAAGCATACATAGACACAGGCAATACTATACACAACAGCATTGTCTCTCATTAGGTTTCTGCACAGTCCTGCGTTCTGGCTTGGTTTGAATGTACATATATCTTGCGTTACTGAGTCAAGAGATGCATAGGCCTTGTGCTGCATATATGTCCTTGCACTGCTCCTTCTCTCCTCCAGTTGGAAGTCTGTTTTAAGACTGGGGCTTCTTCTGATACTAGGAAGGAAAATTTCCAGGTATGGGCATGATAAGAAATTATGGCTAATTAACCCATGAAGCACTGCTTATGGTTCACAATGAAAAAAAGAGAAGATAATACAATGAGAGAATGCAAGGGTGCAAATCTTACACATATTCTATCTTGGCTTAATAAGCTGAGAGTTCTACATCAAAACTCGGCTGGCATTGGTTTACATCCATAATTCATAGCTCACTTATCTGCCTAAAGGCACAAGGCAAGCATTACACATATAAATTTAAAAACTTAACAAAATTATTATATATACATGTGCAGGCCTTGGTGAAAACTCTGCTGAATTTGTTAGAAAAGGAGTCTACCAGTCTCAGAAAGAACTGGCTAACTGGAACGCACTCCTTGCTCCACACAACACATGCACTCGGTGTTGCAAAAGTTAAATGAACGTGGAGACCGGGAGGGGGGGGAGGGGAGGCAGGGTTGCACCAAGATCTTCACAGGCACACCGTCAAGAATTATGACTGTTTAGAGATTATCCCAAAGAGTTATTCTGCATACAGCCACAAAAAAAAAAAAAACACCTCTCCCCAAAACACAACCTTCTTAACATAAAAAAAAAACAAAGGCACATAGACACTTTCATTATTTATATATTCGAATTAAAAGGTACCTCTTAAACTTTTTGAATGGCAATACAAGCACATAAACGGATGTCGTGCATTACAAAGTCAGTCATGTTATTGATACAGATCCACACACACTGCAGCAACAGGAAGAAACCAATTGTTATATCATGTAAATTATGCATCTTTACTAACACCACCACAAACTATTAAATTATGTAAACAAACACCTTCTCTAAATAATTTAAAAGTCCATTTCTCAAAGGGGGGGGTGCATTACTGAAGCATCGCTCGAACTTGCTTCGAAGTGGATTCATCATTCAGGTGTTTTGTGGTGAACCTAAAAGTGACGAAGGCAAAAAAAAACAAAAGGCTAGTATTACTTCCATGAGGAAAGGCAATTCTACACATTCCTTCACAGAAGTGCTACTTTGTTCAATAGAGCTGACTCCCAGATTTAATCTGTAGGGCTTTTGGCTTTAATTATATAATATTTTCCTCCAAAGCCATTTTGAGAATAACTGATACCAAACACACCGAAAGGCATAGGATTAAAATTGGTCAATATAGAAACAACAACTGTAGACTTACATAAAAAATAATAGCATCAGCCATCACATTATATATCATATATGTAAGTTGAGCGTGTAATGAGTAACCTTAAGAAATTCATGGATTGAAATGTGGCTTATGCTGCTTTTACTATAAACTTATACTACAAAGAGCTTGTGATGTTGCTTCTCTGATGGAGGTAATTGTATACTCCAAGATCATTGACTTTTCAATTTTTCTCCAGCCTTGTCTTCATTTCCCTCCTTTCAACCTGTTTCCTTGCAACCTGCAATCTACTTAACTAGCCAACCATAGCCCTCCATAGCTGATGTTTCAAAACCTGGAGATCCTGTGTAATAAGTAACTGTTCTGAGCCAGTATGTAGCTCATGTCTGTCCTTTGGAGGGGTGGAGAACTGAATGCATCTAGAATAGGCTTCAGCATCAGCCAATTTATACCTTTCACAGTGTGCAACCTGGTTGAAATTAGGCCATAGCTGTATGGGTAACCTGACATTTTTGATCCTTACGATTCTTTCTCTGCATGAAAGTAAGAGCCAAATTCAAGATGGAGAAGAAATGTGGCCTCACTGAATCCTCTCTATTTCCTCCTCCTCCTCCTCCTCCTCCTCCTCCTCCTCCTCCTCCTTTCTCCTCCCCATACAAAAAGAAAAGCAGCTCTTTTCTAGCAGCTTCCTCAAGTGAAGAAAATAATCTGGTGGCTGAACTCATTCCTTTGTGGGCTACAGTTTTGCAATTAGTACATTGAGGAGAAGGGGGAAATCATGCATTATGCATATAAAAATAAAATATTTTTGGTCCAAGAGGTACCTGAGAGCATTCAAAAGCCCTTCAACGGTGTCTGGTGGCTGTTCTCTTAAAACCTTTATGCAACCCTTCATCTGTGAAAAAAGAAATGTGCAAGAAAAAAAGCCTGAATTTAGGCAAAATACCTAAGGTAAGGAATGAATTGTGTCAGAATGGTGTATTTCCCGTGAGCCCCCCCCCCCCCCACACACACAAAAGAACACCTCCTCTGCCAGATTCATGGGACAGCAATAGACGGGAAATAATTTGCTCTGCCCATCATACCCAGAGAACCTTGCTGCCTTCAAATCAAGTCTTTGTAAAATAGGACTCTCTCAGCAAATTATGCTTCAAGTATGCCAAGCATCTCAGTGTTTTTTTCCAATAAGATGATACCAATTTTTATAAATACAATTACCTGATCTCCCTGAATCCATGCCTCAAAGTCTTCACATAGTTTTGAATGCTGTTTAGAGCTATTAGGCAGAGCTGAAACTCCACAAATGATTTCAACCATACTTTTATCTAGGGAACACTGCTGCTACTATCTTCCAGACCTCTTATCTTCAGCTTCTGCAATGGGGCGCTTACCCAGCACTTTACCTCTCAATATTGCTTTGAAGCGTTAGAATGGTGGGGACAGAGGCATGCGTGCGCATTTGAAATGTTAGCAATATAGAAAGAAAAGTGTGATAAAGGAAACGTTGCACTAGGAAACGCTCATTTTCTCCCTTGTTCCCATGTCTCCCCTTTTCAAAATGCTGACACGGTAAACTCTGAACCTAAAATTTATAGTACAGCCTTGGGCTCCAACAGCGAATGGCTCCTCTTATCGGCTGGCCTGGGGGATCTTCCACCATGAGGAGAGAAAAAGCTGTCGCCGCCACTGAAGTAGCAAGTGACAAACTATTATCTTTATTAGCTGCTGAAGTCACTAAAAGAACTAAGACCTTGCCTCCCGCTCCCAACAGCATACAGAGCATTTACATTTCTTGTAAAAGCTCTACAAGAAAAAGCAGCGGAACTATATTTTCTGAAGGCATCAACTCCATCTCCAATCCACTTTATAAGCAGCATAAAACATTTAACTGAGGCAGCTCATTTCCCTCTTTATCCCCATTTCTCTCTGAGATGCATCATTTTAAATTGTAAATCTGTGAACAGAGATTGCCACTGAGAAGTGCTGTGCTAGTTCGGTAATCCTTTTAACCCAAGGCATTTAAACATGTTTCTGGTATATAGCTTGGTTTGGCTGGGTTTTACAGCTGCTTTAAATTTTATTATTTGCTTTTATTGTAATTTTATTATTGCACAGAGTTTTATACTCAGTAATTAATTATCTAAAATGTTAACATTTGGATAAGGTGCAGGTTGTCTTCAGGAAATTATTGAAAATTATTTTCCCATGATATGGAATACTAGCTAGTTTCCAATTTTCTACTTTCTTTGCGTATTAACGCAACATTTCACTGCGTTTTATTCAGTACTGTAAACTGCTTTGAAATTCTTGCAATCCTATATGCCAGCATAGAGATTTTAATCAAGTATTTTTAAGAGCAAATACCCAGCATACAGATTTTTCTCTTTGCCAGACAAATATGGCATGTTTTAACCAACATAATCATCTTTTTTCACAAGACCTGTGAGTTTTTGGCTAGGAATAAGAAAACCTTGCTGATCATTATTCTTACATCTATTTTTGAAGCCTTTGAGAAAGCTCCCACTGGATGAACGTGGTCGTAGAGAATAATTACCCCAACCATTACTCTCATGCAGAACATGAGGGTTTCTTCGCTGGTGAATCTACTTCTATATTCTCTGAAACATAAGATTTTTTTTTTTAAAAAATGGTATTAATGTCAGTATTTTTAAAATAAATATTTCAATTCATTTCCATCTTTCGAATTAAAAATGCTTTACCTTCGATGCCATGGAGAAAAGAATTATTCAAGGGAGAATAACGCAGAAGACAATATCAATGACTGCAAAGGTTAACAACAATAGTCACTGGCAAAATAGAAGGCTTTATAAAAAAAAAGGCATGAAGGAAAAGAGCAAAGAAGACAGAACTCAGACTGAACACAAAAATTTCTTTCCTTTCCAATGAACATTTATTTCACATTGTTGATCCCGATTCTCCTGCTCAAGGGAATGGGAGTGTTTGGTTCAGTCATAAAATGACTGTAAGACACAAATAAAAATACAAGTGTGTCGATACTCTACAGATGCACACATAGGCACAAACACAAATGTCACTGCCCTTGATTTGGCTAAAGTTATCTCACACAACATTGTCTTTTAGAGCAGGGGGCTCCAACCTTGGCAACTTTAAGCCTGGAGGACTTCAACTCCCAGAATTCCCCAGCCAGCAAAGCTGGGGAGTTGAAGTCCTCCAGGCTTAAAGTTGCCAAGGTTGGAGACCCCTGTTTTAGAGTATTGTGATGCATCCTGAAATTGTGATACATTTAAAACGGAGAGCTGTGGAGGAGGATTAGTCTCTCGTTGTCACTTTGGTGTTGCAGAATCATTATAACATTATGTTAATATGCTTTGATAAATCAGAAAGCTCTTCCAGCAGTGGGAAAGTAACACCTTCATAGAAAACTGATACCTTCAGCTGATGGGAGGATATAGAGGAACATAATGAACTAGATTTGTTGGTTGAAGTGAGGTAGGGGTGGGGAAGAGATAGCAAAGGGGCCATTTGTTGCAACATCTTTGGGGAAGAAACTATTCTTTCTTGGCATCTGATGCAAGACTAAAAGGTATGCTACTGGCCTCCAGGATGGTTTACTTGTATCTTTTAACATTACATAAATCTTTTAAAGTTATCTTAGGTATTCAGAACTTTCCGAGGAAATTAAATTAAAACCTGGCATAGGAAATTCATAATTCAGAAAAATGAAGGGAATATGTAACAATGTGTAATTTTAATCTTGAATTCTTTAGGCTGCAAAATTGTTCTTTTATAATGACTTTGAGAAAGCTACGCATCAGCAATTTTAAAATTACTGGATCGATAAAAATGAAGCGTGTGTGAAAAAATATTTTAACACTATTATGTTTAAAAATATTTTGGCTTTAAACACTATTCTATTACTAAAAGCTATTTGAAAAGAAGGTGCATAGGAAAGATGAATAGGTAGGTTGCTAAATGATGAAGAAAAGTAACTGTTGGCATTTTCTATACGTAGTCATTTCACCATGGATGATGGGAGCAAGGTTCACTGAGTTTTCCTGATAGAATGACCAATCTTCAAACATCAAAGCCTGTAAAAATACACAATTGGCTAAAAGGGTAAGTCATGTGGAAAGTGACCTGTTTTAAAGATCTTTAACCTTTCCATCCTGCCATATCATTTTCCACTCTCCCCAACTAAATATTGAAGCTTTAAAAAAATAAGAATAATAAGCCCGTATAATTCACTTAAGGATTAATTTATAACACAGCATTGCTTGTTTCAATATTCAAAAATATTTTTAAAACGCCTTAGCTGTTCCTTTAAGAAAAAGCACATGACTTATAAAAATACAAAATAAAAACATTACAACCAGCACCAGTAGCAATCTCTTTGGAAATCATTTGATTGGAAACAAACAGAAGAAAGAAAACATTCCACTTAGTGGACTTCCCATATATACCTGTGTGAACAGAATGCAAGTTTCCACAACCCTTTAATCTGTATTCAGCAGGACTTCCCTTATGTTATGGTAGCCTCAGCAGCAGACAGTCCTTATCTGACCTTGTTGAGACCTAGAAACTAACAGTGGGCAGGCCTACTTACTACTTGTGTGGGAGACTGCTAGGCCCACCTCAGAGGAAGGCCAAAGCAAGCCATGTCTAGAAGACAGCCAAGAAACTACAGTGTTGTGTTCAGGAAGTCACAAAAAAAATTGAATTCATTTTGCAGGAGGGTTGATTTCACCAATTTAAAGTAAAAAGTATATAGATGAGTGATGATAGGTTCAAAGGACTAGGCATTCCCCAGAGAAGTACAAAAGAAACATTGGCATAACTTGTACTTTAACTCCAGAAGAGATCAAACTAGAACTAGACATTAGAAATGTTCAAGTTACTGTCAAACATGTCAGACATATAGATTAGGACTTTGGTGGCTCAAGTGGTTAGAACAGAGTACTGCAGATCAACAGTTCGGCTGATCGAATCCCACCAGCTCCAAGGTTGACTCAGCCATCCATCCTTCTGAGGTCAGTAAAATGAGAACCCAGATTGTTGGGGGCAATATGCTGACATTGTAAACCGCTTAGAGGGGGTTGCAAGCCGTGATAGGCGGTAGATAAATACAGTGCTATATTGCTATTATAATGACAGAATATTGAAAGCCTGACAAAGGCTTTCATTTCCCCATCTCTTATACCCAAGAGAACCTCTTATACACAAGGCGGAGCAGTCTTAAGTTTCCTTCTCAGTCTCTTCTGAGTACCTACTGAATTTCTTCTTCATAGCCATCTCCATGCTTCTCTACAATGTTCCAGAGTTCCAGTCTTTGCAGGAGTGGTTGTAAAGGTCTGTGAGAATGTACCTGAGAGGTGGTGGTGGTGGTGATGGTGGAGGAGGAGGAGAAAGGAGAAAGGAGAAGGAGGAGGAGGAGGAGGAAGAGGAGGAACAGAGATATGCTCTCACATTTATAAGATTGTGTTACTGTAAGTTTACAATAAAGACAGCGTTAGTACTCATGGTTAGTGCTTCTGGTCTGGATTACCTCTAAGGGCTGACAATGGACAGTGACTTCATGCAATTCAGGAAGTATCCCTGCTTCCTGAGTGAAACGATTTCCATCACCTCATCTGGTGACACAACTGTTCTTTGGCTAGCAAAGCAGTAGACAGCACCAGCAACTTTCACTGCCTTCTCATATTTCCCACCAACTAAGTCAGGGGTCTCCAATCTTGGCAACTTTAAGACTTGTGGACTTCAACTCCCAGAATTCCTCAGCCAGCTTTGGGTGGGAGTTGAAGTCCACAAGTCTTAAAGTTGCCAAGGTTGGAGACCCCTGATCTAAGCAACTATGCTAGGAGAAAAAAAAAATGTATTTAGCTTTTCTTTGGACAGATGGTGATGATGTGCCTTTCAAATGCTTGGAATAGCCCTTTATGCACTCATATTCATTATTATACTTTTTTTGCCCCTTCATCGCATGACCTCACCCTATAAAAGTACAGCATGACTCAAAAACTCCCTACCAGACTAATCAGGGCAGCTATCAGAAATATGGTTCTTGCTGCTGTTGCAGCTTGTTCTACGGGGAGGTAAAATTCTACAGATGCTTTGCATATATCCAAGCCTTCTTTTTTTACATTTCCTCTGTTACATTCATATTCTGCCTTTCCCACAAAAAAAAATGGCTACGGCAATAAAATACACACAAGGAAAACCCAATAAATAACTATATAGAAATCAGCACTCAAACGCTACAAAAACAAGGCAGTAAAAGCGTAACTAGGAATATCATTAAATAAGAAATTTAAGTGATACACAAAGCGGCTTAAAACACAGAAGTTCCTTTCAAACCCACAGAGACTTGAGGATTATTTTGAACATGCCATTCCTTAGTGAATGTGATGAATTCTACGGTTTGCCATCTCCCTCTTGTGGACATACATGGCAATTATTTAGCTCTGCTTTTCAAATATATATATTTTTTACCCCCAATGACTACAGTACTGTATATTATTCAAGTTGAGTATGCATTGTATAAAAATATTTAAAGGTAGTTGCTGATCATTAATCTTTCTCTCCTCAGGCTGCTTCCTGCAGACAAAGAAAGTCATTTGATAGAGTTGAAATATCCATGCAAGGGATGATTTTCCATACAAGCTGGTCTTATATTTATAATAAAACCAGTCTGGGAATTTTATACTGAAAAGAGACGTGAATATTTGCTAAACATTTAGGTCTTCATGCTTGGAAAAAACCACTCACTCTATTCCCTGTTCCATTTTGCAGTGGAGGTGAGGAATTCAATCACAGTAATTATGATTTCTAGTGAATGGTCTTATGAACAGAACAACAAAACAGAACAGAATACTTTATTGGCCAAGTGTGATTGGACACATAAGGAATTTGTCTCCCATGCATAAGCTCTCAGTGTGCATATAAATCAGAAGTGAATGGCACAAAAACCTGATTCATGTCAGTAGACATTGTATTCATTTTTGTCTGATAGCTCCATGAATCATTAAAGGAAAAAAAAAATCCTGGTTAAATCAGCAGATGTTTCTCCACAGGTTTTTGAATACATTTCTGGAAAAGATATGCATTTCTCTACAAATTATGCAACTCTGCTTGCTTTGCTGAGTCACCCTCCCTTGAAAAAGAGACAAAGCAAGGAGTGATGATGGCATCCACAGATACACAAACATTTGGGAAAACAACATAAAAATTATGTTCATTTATTTTTATTTTATTTATTTAATTACAAAAGTCTGGGCACCCTGTAGATATCAGCACAGAGGGTTTTTTTTTTTTTTTAAATGCCATACATGATCATCTGAATTTATTCAGCTTGGTAGCCCTAAGTGAATACATAATTGGATTACATAGATGATTGTGAAAATAATTGAGCATAGAACAATTTGATACTAAAAAGTTTAGTAAGGAAGTAACAGATCTCCTAGCTAAGAGGCTTTTATTTTTCCACTTTAACCTCATCTGGCATGCAAATTCATTATAGCTCTTACAAATCTTCCTGGAAATCTGTATTTTATTCAGGAAAAAGAAGGTAAAATGTTTAACTTAAATTGAAAGTGTCATAAAGTACAGTATCTCTCTAGAAATCCAGAAAGGCCTGAGAGATTGGTAGCTTTTGAAATTATTGAGAAGGAGGGAGGGAGGGAGGGAAGGAGAGAGAGAGAGAGAAAGAGAGAGAGAGAGAGAGGGAGGGAGAGAGGGAGAGAGGGAGAGAGGGAGAGAGAGAGAGAGTGTTTAAAAATGATACAAAAATATTACACTGGGAGAACTAGAATAGCCATCTTGCTGGGAACTGCACTTGGCACCTTTTAAAGGACAATAAACCCCCTTTTCTAACCACATTCAGAAATTGATTGTTAACTATTTTTAAGCTATTGGAGACCTTTGGATTGACAAATATAAAAATGTTGGGTGAGTTTTGTTCCAATCCTTCATGAAAGAAAATTTTAATCATACATTTAAGATTTTCTTTTAAAGTGAAATAAACAGCAATAAGCTAAGTTTTAAAAATTGGACACTAGAGGGAACTAAAGATTTTAGTTAAAGGAGAAAAATACACAAGCCTGATTAACAGCTAATTAACTGGAATGTATAAAATGACAGCAAAACATTTGAACATTGAAAATATTGAAGGACAGTTTTGAAAAATGGAAACAGAAGTTATTATCAACAATATTAATAGTATTGGTTGCTTCTATGGACAGATTGTATCCAAAAGATGTTATGTAAGAAATGGCAGATAAGGAAGAAGTTTTATTTGACAAGACAGAGACAACATCGAAATAGATTCACAAAAGACAGATTACGAGACTAATGTGGAAAAGGATGTCTCACTAGAAGGTATACAAAAAAAATGATGGATGTTTTAAAAATCAAAAGAGAAATAAAAATAATAAATCAAGAGAATGACCTGGATAATTCTTTTATACAGTATTAGATTTACAAAAGAGCTTTATTAAAGCTTCGAAGAAGCTTGTGAGAAGGGACATAGAAAAAAAATTAAAATTCTATTGCATTAATTGCATGGGCTAAAGATGAAGATATTAATTTTTTAAAGGACATTAAATTCACAAATCTTAATTCTAATCACTTTTGGAAATTGCCTAGTAGCCATCTTAAAGCTATAAGAGAACTTTAGAATGACATGTTTAGAAAGTCATTGAATCATTTTTATCTTCAAATCTCAACAAAATAAAAAATAATTATCAGCTTACAAACTTAAATAATTTGAAATAAAGAGCCAAGAGCTAAATAAGATTTTGTTTTTAAAAAGTTAGAAATGGATTAAGAGTCTCAATAAATTTGGAATATTGGCTATATTATTTCTTTACTATAAGTTTTTGGAATTAATTATAAAAATAAATAGCTACTTGCTGGAAAAAGACTTATTTTATTCCTGGCTATTGACAAAGATATATTATTTTAGAAAGTGAACACTAGAGGGCACTGAAGATTCTAAGCAGAATGGAAAAATATATATATACTAGCTGATTACCCGGCTTCGCCCAGGTATAGTCGTCCCGTCGCTCTCTCCGCCTCTGCCTCTGAAGCAGAGCCGCTCTCTCTGTCTCTCTGTCTCTCTGTCTCTGTCTCTATCTCTATCTCTATCTCTATCTCTATCTCTATCTCTATCTCTATCTATCTATCTCTCCCGGCCACCCAGCTGCCCGCTGCCTGGCTGGCTGCCCTGCTGTCTTTCGGACTCCATGCTTTTTAGGTGGGGAAGAGAAAGAGGAGGCTTGGGGCAGCTTCTACTGCCGGACCCCGAAGCTGCGCCACTCGCTCGCTCTCACTCACCCCCTTGTCTTTCGCCCTCCGTGCTTTTTACTGTGCTGCACATGCACCAAGCTTCTCAGGCTGCTCTCTGGCGCCCCTTGTGGAATAACGTTTGCTGAGTCGCTTGCCGGTGAGTGTTGGTGGGGGTCAGCATCTTGGCACTGTTTTTAGGGGGCAAAGACCTCTCAGCGGCCACAGTGCTTGTTGCCAGAGGGTAAGGTATCTGCATGGCACGTTTGGTTGAGATTGGTCCAGCCGTTGAAGAGTATATACGACACATACATACATACCCCCCCACTCTCTCTTTATATATAGAGATAGGTCTGTTTCTAATGTCAATTAATGCAAGGACTTACCAAATGATACAAAATGTTATACTATTGGAAACATTAAAGGAGATCTTTGAAGAATGGAGCCAGAAATTAGTAACTGCAATATCAACACTGTCAGTATTAATATCTGATTCTCTGGATAAGCTATGTCCAAAAGATATTAATGAAGGAATGTCAGCTGTGGAACAAATGTTATTTAATAAGACAGATAAAGTACTGAAAGTGGAACTACAAATGACAGGCCAAGAGAATGATCTGAAAAATGCTTTCTTATTGGATTTGTAAAAACCTTGTTAAAATCTTGAAGACATCATCCCAAACCAGAAC